>WNWK01017500.1:30000-42317 GCA_009830355.1 Cherax destructor | reverse complement strand
TTTTTCCCCCCCATTTTTTCAGGTCTTTTTGTCCATGAGGACCGTGTCAGGCCGACCCACGGTGCCTCAGGGTGTTGGAGGGAGGGTAGTAGGCCCGGGAGGATTGTTCGCACAGCATTGATTATTTCCGGGTTCGTTGTGATGATTACACACTTTGGGGGGTTGAGGATGAGTCTCGGCCTTTCCCTGTGTCTTCCCCCGTTGTAGGTATTCAAAAAGGACTCCCAGACCCGCCAGGGGCCACATCCAGGTCCAGGTGTTGAGCTCGCTGCGAGGCGGGAAAGGGTTTTTCTTACTGCCAAGCAGAAGAAAGTGGGCGAGGGATCACCCGTTGAAACCCTCAGATGGGGGAATTTTCATTTCACCAAACAAAAGATTTGAGGTTTCAGCCATGAAATAAAGGGGAAAGAGACTGGGGAAACGCGGCTGGCAACACCACATCTCTTTTCACCATTTAAAGGCATTCAAAAGTAAATTTTTGACTACGGTTTGTCTTCTGGTAGGTCCCTGATGTGGGCCCCCCTTTCATGAGCCGGCCATGCCTTGGAACCCCCATTGGTGCGGCGGGATAAACTGGCACTTCTACGAATTTTCCTGCTTTTTGCAACGAGAGGCAAGTTTCCCAACAGCAATGGGTCTATTCCCCCATCTATATATAAAACATATATATATATATATATATATATATATATATTTTTTTTTTTTTTTTTTTTTATATATTATATATATTACATACGTACATGAATGCCCCTCGGTTTTAAAACGTTGCACTGGTATTCATCGAGATAAATTAAATAAAGAAACTCTGTAAAAACATGAAGGGCTTGGGGTTTTTAGGTCAGAAATTTTTTACTACCACCCGGGCGAGGAAAATACCAAACTATCCATTTAAAAGAAAAAAAAAATACATAAACGTCAAGTGTCATCACGCACCGGTCATTTACCAGTAATTTAATAATGATTCAAAAAACTCGCATTTTTTCTGCTTTATAACCTGAGAATACTTCATCACATCAGTACTGAGAATACCTCAGCACTGACACATTTTGATATGTAAAAGATTCACATTGTAATTGTGTAGTGTAAGACCCAATTAACCCATTTTATTACACAATTTGTGATATTGCTTTCTGTGTGATAACTGGCGAATGCCTCGTCTGTATATCATACGAAGATGAAAGTTTTATTCATCTTGAGCGGTTCAGGTTTAAATTTGCCATTTTTATTTTAGAAAATTGGGTTTTTGAGAATACTGGGATTCCTGGAATATTTCATTAATTCATTACGTGATTTGCTTCAGGCATTTATCAATGATGTGCCTTACAAGTTGCTTGGAATTATTGCTGTGTGTATTGATCACAAAGTTCCAAAATTTTACTTCAGCCACTCAGCTATCATCGTTTCTTTTCTTTTGCAAGGCATGCAAATTTCAGCATAAAAAAAATCAAATTCTTTGTGTTGCCACATTCACGAGAATCTTGAACAGAATTTAACTGTAAAAAAAGTAAACACAAATATGAGATTATTATTATTATAATCAAAGAGAAGCGCTAAACCACAGGGGTCATACAGAGAAGCAGGTTATTGCAGGATGCAGGAAGAATGGGTTGTAAGAGGGAGAAGGATGATTAGTAGGGTATGGAGTGAGGCAGGACAGTGGATAGTGCAGGGATAGAGGGTGGCAAGAGATCAAGGTACAAGGGACTGAGGGAGGTGCTCGAGGTACAATCTTCAGAGTTTGTGTAGTAAGTCAGTTTCTGTCAAAAAGTCAAGGAGAGAGTCAGGATTAAAGGAGGGTCCATCAGCAAGAAGGGAAGGTAAAGAAAGGGCCGCAGAGCGAAGACGCCGTTGGAGGTAAATTCTGCGTGCTCGTTGATAGAGTGGGCAGTCCAACAGAATATGTCGAACAGACACTGGAACCTGACAATGCTCACAGAGAGGGGCAGGGAGCCTCTCCATGAGATACCCGTGCGTAAGACGAGTGTGGCCAATGTAAAGACGGGAGAGTGTGGTCTCCCAACCTTGACACTGGTGACAAGAAGAAGGCCAGAAACCTATACTCAGTTTAATAGAATGAAGTTTGTTATTTAGCAGGTCAGACCAGCGTTGTTGCCAACGGGTGCGAAGGTGGGTAGCAATGACAGCAAAATAGTCCGTAAAAGGAACACCTCTATATGAAACTGTAAGGTTATGTACTGCTGACCGCGCAGCAGTGTCTGCCTGTTCATTGCCCTGTACGTCAACATGACCAGGGACCCAACAAAAAACAATATCTTTGTGCTTGCTAAAGATACATCGTAACCAAAGTTGGATACGAAGAACTAGAGGGTGAGGTGTATCAATTTTACGGATAGCCTGAACTAAGGGAGTCTGAAACGACCACAAATGGTGACACAGGCATAGATGCAATACGGATAAGTGCCACAAGAATGGCGTACAATTCAGCCGTAAATATGCTAGCCGAGGGTACTAGATGCCCTCGCACGACGCTGTCCGGAAACACTGCTGCTAATCCAACGCCGTCAGATGACTTTGAACCATCAGTGTACACTGCGATGGCATGGGAATGAGAACGGAAGTGGTCTAGAAAAAAAGAGCGAGAAGCCGCCGTAGGTAGTCGGGCTTTCGCGCAAGGTAGAGGAATAGAACAGACACGGACAGCAGGGGAAAGGGAGATGTCACATGAACATATAGAGGTGGTAGCTGAAGGGAAGACAGGAGTGAATGTAGACGAAGAGAAAAGGGACGGAGTAAGCAGGGTCGACGAACAAATAAAGAGCGTCTACTAACATCTGTGACAGTCCTATACATGGAAGGATTGTGGAGGTGATGAGAGCGAACATAATAGTGAATGCAATGTGCATCACGACGATCAGACAAGGATGGAATGTTTGCTTCTACATAGAGGCTCTCAACCGGGGAAGAACGAAATGCACCAAGGCATAAGCGTAATCCCTGGTGATGGATGGGATTAAGGACGGAAAGAGTAGCAGGGGAGGCCACTGAATATATCTGGTCACCATAATCGAGTTCCGATAAAATTAGGGCTGAATGCAGGCGAAGGAGAGTTCTACGATCAGCCCCCCATGAAAGCTGTGCAAGGGTTTTAAGGAGGTTCAGCCGGCTGTGACAAGTTGCCATCAGAGAGGTAATGTGAGGTTTCCAGGACAATCGACGGTCAAACAGGAGGTCGAGAAACCTGACCGTATCACGTTCTGGGATACGTGAGCCGTATAGGTACAATGGATGAGCAGAGACCACTGAACGTCTAGTGAACGTAATTTGATGAGTTTTGCCACTAGAAAATTTAAACCCGTGAGTGGTGGCCCAATCAGAAACCTGGTTGACGGCATGCTGGAGGGAAACTGCAATGAGGTGACAGTCAGCACCCGCACAAGCTATAGCAAAGTCATCCACATAGAGCGATGACCAAATATTAGATGGGAGAACAGATGCCAGATTATTTATAGCAAGCAGAAAGTGAGTTGTGCTCAGAACACAACCCTGGGGGACACCTTCAGCTTGGACAAATTCCGGGGAAAGCTCATTACCAACCCGGACACGGAAATGTCTTTCAGTTAAGCAGGCCTTAAGGAAAAATGGTAGATTGCCTCGGAGGCCTAAGGAGTGGGCCTGGGCCAAGATATTATACCTCCAAGTTGTGTCATAAGCCTTCTCAAGGTCGAAAAAAATGGCGATAACCGATTGGTTATTAGCAAAGGCATTTCGAATATACGTATCTAAGCGCAGTAAGGGGTCAATGGCATAACGGCCCTTACGAAAGCCATATTGACTAGTGGAAAGACTATTGTGCGTCTCTAAATACCACATCAAACGTCTATTAACTAGACGTTCCATCACCTTGCAAACTGCACTGGTAAGAGCGATGGGACGGTAGTGGGAAGTATCACGTCTCGTAGTACCCGGTTTGCGAAAAGGGAGAACAATAGCAGACTTCCACAGCTGGGGAAGAACTCCTTGCGACCATATAAGATTAAAGAGTCGTAAGAGGACTGTAAGAGCAGACTGATGTAAATGCTGTAGCATACTAATATGTATGCCGTCTGGCCCAGCTGCCGATGATCGGCAAGCAGAGTGTGTTGCCTCCAGTTCTTGGAGGGTAAAAGGCACATTATAAGATTCTTCTCTGAGAGAAGAAAAATCTAAGGGTTTTAACTCGCTGACAGACTTAGAAGAAAGGAACGAGGGGCATAGATGGAGCCCCTGAGAAATGCGGACCAGATGATTACCAATTTCAGTGGCAACGGCAAGATGGTGTGCTATATCGACACCGGCAACCTGAAGAACAGGAGCCGGGTTGGGGAAGAATTTACCACTCAAATTCCGCACTTTCTTTCAGACTGCACTCATTGAGGAAGCCGAAGTGACAGTAGAAACGTAATCTCGCCAGCAAGTGCGTTTAGCGTCACGTATGACACGGCGAGCAATTGCTCTCTTCTGCTTAAAATCAAGGAGTCTCTCTGTGGTTCTGTTATACCAATACCTGCTTCACGCAGCGCGTTTCAAATGTACTGCCCGAGCACAAGCAGAAGACCACCAAGGCACGCACTTCTGAGAATGCTTGCCCGAGGTTTGGGGTATAGAAGGTGAAGCTGCTGTGAAGACGGAGGACGAAAAGAGATGTAAAACCTCATCAATGGAGGACGAGGAAGGAACCTCATGAAAGGCAGTAAGATGTGCGTAGAGGTCCCATTTCGCCCGGTCAAATTGCCAGCGTGGGCTACGAAGAGTTGGAGAATACGAAGGGGACTTAAGAATGATTGGGAAATGATCGCTGTCATGTAAGTCCGGGAGGACAGACCAGGTGAAGTCAAGGACAGTTGATGAAGAGCAGATGGAGAGATCGATACAGGAGAAAGAATGAGTTCGAGGATCAAAATGGGTAGGAGTACCCATATTTAAAACATGGAGGGGGAGAGAAGCAAGAAATGCCTCCAACTGAACGCCACACTAGTCACAGTGCGACCGTCCCCAGAGAAAATGATGTGCGTTAAAATCGCCAAGTAATAGGGGTGGCGGCAAGGAAGAAACCAGAAAATCAACATCTGGGATAGACAATGCCCGCGAAGGGGAGAGATATAAAGAATAGAGTGTATACCACTTATTCAAGTGGATACGGGCTGCGGTGTAATGTAGAGAAGAATGAACATAGAGCTGATGGTATGGAACACCAGTGCGTACGAGAAGAGCACTTTCGTTAAAGGTTCCATCTGAAAAAGGATCCGATGAATACAAAAAATCATAGCCTGAAAAGGGCCGGATAACGCGGATTGTAATTTGGGTTCTTGCAAACAGACACCAACAGGGGAAAACTGGGAGAGCAACACCTGAATCGCACCCCAGTTACCCCTGAGGCCTCGGATATTCCACTGCAAATAAGCCATGATTTATGGAGAGAAAGATATAAGGGTTAGAAAATCCACGTGTGGAGGAAGCGGAAGATCTGTAATCAGAGAAGGAGTGGGACGCTGTGAAGGAAGGAGGGGTGTAGACGAAGAAGAGAGAGGAGGAGGAACCGGAGGTGGAGCGGTGTCCATCAACGTTCCAGACTCTGTAATAAATTCTGCGATAGCTTCCAGTGTTTCGGAAGACAAAGATGTAGAATGTGGGATTACATTAGAAATGGAAGGAGAGTGAGCAACCATCGGGAAGACTATAGACTGTACTAAAATAGAAGGCGAGGAGATGGAAGAGGAAATTGTCGAAGGGGCTTGGGAGGGGACAGGAGTGGAAGCGGCCTGAGGAGGGGCAGTCAAGGGAGGAACTTGGGAGGGGACAGGGGATGATGATATTAAATGAGGAGGAGGATGAACCTCCACACACGTTACAGAACTAGTCGGAGGCGAAGAACCCGGCAATAGGGATTGTTTGCCAGACTTATGAGAAGAAGGGGGCGCTGAGGTTTAGGTGGTGAACGAGGGCGAGTAGACACAGAACTGTGCGAGTGAGTTGAGGAAAGGGTGTGGACATTATGGGATGCCGAGGTAAGGACCTCGGAACCAAGAACAGCAAAAGGATTCGAGACAGGGGTGACTGAGGATGGGGGCAACCACAGAGGAAGCCGGGGAAGTTGGGACCCCAGGAGTGGGGCGACGTTTAGCAGTGCGAGAATAAGAAATACGGGGAAGTCTCCCTTGAAGGCGTAGATGAGAGACGGCCATAGCATATGAGAAGCCTTCCGCCTCTTTGAGACAACGGATTTCCCGCTCATTCAGGTAAACCTGACAACGGCGAGAGTACGATGGATGCGCCTCATGACAGTTGAGGCAAAAGGGAGGTAGATTACAAGAAGGACTGGCATGGTCGTCGGCACTACAGACTGGGCATTCAGCCATGGACCTGCAATATTTCGCTGGATGACCAAAACACCAGCAGTTTCTACACTGTTGCTGTGTAGGGGTCACCTTTCGGACTTGTAAACGTTGACCTGCAATGTAGACCGAAAGTGGAAGTTCACGGCAGTCAGATGTTAATCAAGCTACATTGCAAGGATAATGTTTTCGCTTATTGGCAGGGAGGGTAAAAGTGTCAACTTTAAGGATAGGGAGTTCTTGGAGCTCAAGCTGCTCCAAAATGTCATCACCACATGTCTGGAAATTCCATTGGACAAAGGTGTGGGGTATAATGACAGTACCACTACAAGAATTGAGAGAATGATGCTTGTCAATAGTGATAGGAATAGTATCTATGGTCGTAAGAAGAGAAAGATCGTGAGCTTGGCCAGCATTCTGGACCGTGATGATGCGAGTGCCGCTCTTGAGAGTGTGAAATGAGATATCTTTACCAACGTGGCGTAACAGAGCCTTACCAATACTATGATCTGAAAGATAAGTATTAGGAGAAGTCGGTCGTTGAGTAGTGTGAAACAGAGTATTTAAGGGGAGTGCGTATTTAAGGAGAGTATTTAAGGGAGAGAGCTGGTCGTTTCTGAGATGAATGAGCAGGAAGTGTCGAGTCGTCATGTAAGGGTCTTGGTCGTTTTGATGAGGGACCGGAGGTGGTCCGACGTATGACGGGCGAGCAATCCGTAAATTGCCGCACCGTAGAGAGAGAAGCCGGAATCAAGGTCAGAGAAGAGCGAAGGTCAGATGTGTCAAAAGGGCCGGTCAGAACCCTGGTACCTGAAGCAGGTGACGAACCGGCACCAGCAAGAGGCACTGGGGTATTAGAGGTGTCCAAAGAGTTGTCCATTAACGAGTTAGGGTCAGAACTAGGTGTGGTATCAAGAAGGGACCCGGGGGTAGGTTCACGGATTAGGGCATCCATGGTTAGGTTACTTCTTTCTTTTTGATTTAAGAAAAAAAGAAAGAAGAAAAAAAAAAAAAATGGGGGAACGTGGAGGAATAGCTCCTAGGAGGAATGAAAGGGGCGTAAATCCCCCTCCGCGCCCAAGAGGACCTCAACACCGCAAGTAGTGCAGATGCTGCATGGAACCCGTGCCATACCCTACCCTTCATGCCAGTAAACCAGCAATCCGGGATAGCAACCTCACATCCACCGAGCCACCTCGGCGGACAAAAGAGAGGGCGGCCGGATATCCGCCACAAAGCATACCGCCTTCGGCCACCACCCCCGGAATCCGAAAGGTGGCCTCCAGAGATACACCCGTCGCCCGAAAGATACCCAAGGCCACCCCCCCGGGAGACCGGAGAGGGATCGGGACATCCCCAGGCGATCAAGATTCCACGGCAAACTACACCACCGCCAAGAACCTCAACGTAATGGGATGGACCACGATACCCTTCCCCCTACCTAGGAACTAGAATAGTTGTGGAGAGAAGCTCCCAGGGTAAAAATGGGAAGGAAATAAGGGAGGGATGAGGAGGAAAGGGAAAAAAGGGAGGATGGGGGAAATGGGATAGGGGAGGGGGATTGGGGGGGTAATTAGGTTTGGTCTGAGGAAGAAGACCAAAAGGTCTAATTCCTCAGACCAAGAGCCTCTTCACCACGCCAAGGAGCCCCTCCTTGATGAGGCAAAAATATTTGAAAATCGTGTTTTATGAGATTGCTAAGTGTCACATATTTAGTTTTCCCTTAAGTATATATTTTTTCATCATTTACTCGGGTAAAGGATTTTTGTGTGATAACATAAGAACGTTTCTGATTGACTTTACACTTTCATTACTGGTGTACCTCTGAGGAAGATTCATAATGTTACTGGCGTACCTCTGAGGAAGATTCATAATGTTACTGGCGTACCTCTGAGGAAGATTCATAATGTTACTGGCGTACCTCTGAGGAAGATTTATAATATTACTGAGCGGGATGGTTGCCACTCTCCCAATCTTAATCAAAATATTTTGGGCTATTTTTTCGTGTGTGATGACTTGAGAAGACAACGTCTGAGCGACTTTAAAGTGCTGGTGTGTTTTGCTAAAAGACAAGTCTTTTATTTGGCAATGTAAGTCGTAAGTTGCCAATTTTATTAAAAGGTAAGTGGGATACCGGTTTGTGTGCGATAACTAGAGAATGCCTTTTCTTTTTTTTGGCCTTAAACTTTTTAAAGATGGTTAATCTTACTTAGAAGATTGTGATTGGTTTAGGTCTGTATAGGTGTAAAATTTTATTTTCATTGAAAAAAATGGTCTATTAGTTTCCATACGATAACTTGTAAATGCCTCCTGTAATTGGAATTAAATCTTCATTGCATTAGAAACTTATGCCGAACTTTAATTAGCGTGCATTGAGGTACACGGAGCTAGGCTAAAGGGATATGGATATATCTTTTCGGATTGAGCAGAGACAAAAACACAGTGTTTTCCCTCATCTTCCAAGGTAAGGTAAATTGAGAATGCCTCTTCTAATCGGCTTTAAAATTACAGTTTATTTTGTATTATATAGGAAGGTCAGTAATGTTAGTGTAACATTTATGTGCCAAATTGCCCCTTTTGTACATACAAATAACACAGCAGTATCACTCAGTAACTTTAGAAAGCCTCTTTCGATCATCTTTCAACTTTCGGCAACTATACATTCTTATTTTCTTCACAATGTTTATTGACACTAAACAGTGAAACATCTTACTAAAAAATGGTCACATTAAATTTAAGCAAAACAGGAACAAATTTGTCAAACTTCTATCATAGTTAAAAATATTTGTATTACTGGTTTATACCTCTTCTGATCTATTTCAAAGTTTCCGTGTTTCTCTACAATTCTCAAAGAAAGGGTCGATTTGTTATTGAGGGGTGTAAGTTTCATTTCACAAACTGGAACAGTGTTTCTTGTGCGATGACTGGAGAATGCCACTTCTGTTCGTCTTCAAGATTTCAATAGAGGAAGGTTTGGTTTGGTTTTATTCTATGTTGGTAGCGATATTCAAGTTTTAATAAACAAATTGAGGTGATGGTATCCCCACTCAATAACCTAGATATGTGTCTTTTCCTCGACTTCAAAGCTATTGATGTATCTCCTTTAGAATAAGGCTTGGATTTTTATTGGAATGTGTAGTTGAAAATTTGGCGATTTCAATTTTAACTTCTAAACTGTGGATGGTTCATTCCATTGCCCAAGAGACCTTCCACCCACTTCTTTAACGAAAATATAAATGCATTATTTTATAAATTGAAGAGGATTTAAAATATAATTATCAAAACAAATCTAATGAACAGTGAAACGCTGCTTTTTTGACAAATTACAAATTTGTTAAAAAATTTAAAAGATGTGCATTATAATTTGCTTTATTATTTTGTTTAAGTTTAAAAAGAGTTGATATTTCACCCACTTTAGTGTCTGTTACTCCATGAATCTTCGGGTATGTCAAGGCGCTGTTTAGATTTTGACGAGTGTGATGCTGAATAAGATATTTGAATATTAGGCTGTGTTTGCATCCAGTTCCAAGCTCCTCAGCCTTGTTTTTTAGCAATTCTTTTATTAAAGTGCATTCGAAATTTATTCTACATTCTATGCTAGATGGGTTGAGGTAGACTGAGCTAGGATTATGGATAAGGGGATTCCCGTGAAAAGCTTTATCTTCCATAACAAACAGAAAATTTATAAACCAAAATGATATCAAAGAAGACTAACGACATGCAACCTTTCCCCAATGAAAAGCAGGGGAGCCACGAGTACACAATAAGTGTCCAAGACTGTTCAACTGCCTCCCAGCATACATAAGGGGGATTACCAATAGACCCCTGACTGTCTTCAAGAAGGCACTGGACAGGCATCTAAAGTCAGTACCTGACCAACCAGGCTGTGGTTCGTAAATCAGTCTGCGTGCGGCCAGCAGTAAAAGCCTGGTTGATCAAACCCTGATCCACCATGAGGCCTGGTCTCAGAGCCGCGGGGGCGTTGACCCCCGAAATCCTCTCCAGGTAAACTCCCGGTAAACATGTTACCCTTCAACATGAATGCCTCGAAGATGAAGGATCCAAGAAGTTGTTACTTCTTTTCCATCCCTCGGCTCAAACCTGATTACCTCCCATTCTCCTCTAGGCGCTGCTTGATCCTTTAGAGGTTAGCACATCCTCATGAATATAATAAAGGTCTGGTACATAAACACAGATGACCTTGCTAACACAAGTGCGGAGATGAACATGAGAATAGCGGAAGCCAAACTGGATTTAATAACAGAGGTATATTTCATGTAAATGACAAAAAACGCAATATTACGATGTCATTTAGTATTGAGATTTTATACTTTTTGTTAAATAAAACTGTGTACATCCACATTGTGCTGCAGTAATGAAGGAGGGAGAGAGAGAGAGAGAGAGAGAGAGAGAGAGAGAGAGAGAGAGAGAGAGAGAGAGAGAGAGAGAGAGAGAGAGAGAGAGAGAGAGAGAAACTAGGTTCAGGGATGGATGCTTGAAAGCTATTTCCCACAACAATGGGTTTATATCACATACTGGGGTAGTTAACTCCGACAAAGAAAATATTAGAATTAATAAGCGATCACACACATTAATATCACTGGTATTAATGTTAATATGGGGGCGTTTTGTGCCAAGTGTTGTTCAGTCTTTCATATATTCACTTACGACAGTTTTTATGTAACATTATTTCCATGAATAATATTTGTTGTTTACACACTTTGTACGACACTAAATTGTCTTTATTAATAATATTTGTTGTTTACACACTTTGTACGACACTAAATTGTCTTTATTAGAGTCTGGCAAGTCTTGATGGAGAGAAAAGTTTGTCAATATAAACCTGTCAGCACCAGATATTCTGTTTTTAAATCAGTCTAGACTTAACCTAGGAAGTCGCAAAACTCGAGATTTTAAGTAAAACATTTCAGACAATTTGAATGAAATCTAAATCACTCGCTGTGATTACATTTTTGCCACGAAGTTTGCATTAGTTGCTCTGGAAGTGTATTAGTGTGCATAGCGCACCTGAGAACAGCTTTTCATGTTCATGAAATAACCAAATTCATTGTTTTTCTTCAGCTTCAGCCTTTATATATTCTTCGATGCTGTAGATTAAGTATTTCTGATATGTAACACTACTCTACCCACTTTGTTTCCATCAGTAAATTCAGTAAAAATACTTGTATAATACATGTTCCTAGACATGTTCCAAACATTTTCCTAAATTTTCAATTTAAATCTGGACTTTCAGTAAGTTGAGAGTGTGTGTTAACATCAAGGTGTTACTAAACCTTGTAAAATACAATGTTTAAAGTATAATACTTTTATACATACATTACCATGGAACTATAGTCAGCATATATCATGGCTTACAATACTATTGACAATATGAAACTTCTATAAATATAGTGAACAATATATCTATTTCAGAGGAAGTGTAATGCCACAATGTAAAACTGTGTTGCTGCTCTGCGGCCATTTATTTACCTTCCCTTCTTGCTGATGGACCCTCCTTTAATCCTGACTCTCTCGTTGACTTTTTGACAGAAACTGACTTACTACACAAACTCTGAAGATTATACCTCTAGCACCTTCCTCAGTCCCTTCTACCTCGATCTCTTGCTACCCTCTATCCCTGCACTATCCACTGTCCTGCTGCACTCCATACCCTACTAATCATCCATCTCCCGCTTACAATCCATTCTCCCTGCATCCTGTCCTGCCCCGCCGCGCTGTATAACACTTGTGGTTTAGCGCTTCTTTTGATTATAATAATAAAACTGTGTTGCTGCTGTCTACTAAAATTTTCGGAAGTTTAATTCAGGGTTATATAATAATTGATAATAAGATAGAAGCTTGAAAAAAAAAAAAGTATACACGGAGGCGTGGTGGTCAAGTTGCGTTATCGTTGGTGAGCATTGTGTTGGTGATTTTTTCCATGATCGGTTTGTCCCAGTGGGACTGTTTGTGCTCTTTGGGAGT
>WNWK01017500.1:0-27500 GCA_009830355.1 Cherax destructor | reverse complement strand
AATTGTGACCCCTTGTTTCTGTGTCCCCCTCTCTGGAACATCCTGTATGTCCACCTTATCTAGTCCACGCAGTATTTTGTATGTCGTTATCATGTCTCCCCTAACCCTCCTGTCCTCCAGTGTCGTCAGGCCGATTTCCCTTAACTTTCTTCATAGGACATTACCCTTAGCTCCGGAACTAACCTTGTTGCAAACCTTTGCACTTTCTCTAATTTCTTGTAGTGCTTGACCAGGTGTGGGTTCCAAACTGGTGCTGCATACTCCAATATGGGCCTGACGTACACAGTGTACAGTTTCTTGAACGATTCCTTACTAAGGTTTCGGAATGCTATTCTCAGGTTTGCCAGGCGCCCAAATGCTGCACCAGTTATCTGGTTGATGTGTGCTTCCGGAGACGTGCTCGGTGTTATACTCTCCCCAAGATCTTTCTCCTTGATTGAGGTTTGCAATCTTTGGTCACCTAGCCTATACTCTGTCTGCGGTCTTCTTTGCTATTTCCCGATCTTCATGACTTTGCATTTAGCGGCGTTAAATTCGAGAAGCCAGTTGCTGGACCACGTGTCCAGCCTGTCCAGGTCTCTTTGTAGTCCTGCTTGATCCTCATCTGATTTAATTCTCCTCGTTAACTTCCCATCTGCGAACAGGGACACTTCTGAGTCTATCCATTCCTATTTGTGGTTGCAGGGATCGAGTCATAGTTCCTGGCCCCGCCTCTTCACTGATTGCTACTAGGTCCTCTTTCTCCCTGCTCTCCCTGTGTGTGGTGTGTGTGTTTGTGTGGTGTGTGTGTTTGTGTGGTGTGTGTGTTTGTGTGGTGTGTGTGTTTGTGTGGTGTGTGTGTTTGTGTGGTGTGTGTGTTTGTGTGGTGTGTGTGTGTGGGTGTGTGGTGTGTGTTTTTGTGGTGTGTGTGTGTGGTGAGTGTTCGTGTGGTGTGTGTGTATGTGTGTGAGTGTGTGCGTGCGTGTGTGTGTGTGTTTTAGTTACCATTCTGTCCTAGGCACATGTCGATTAGACACTAGGCCTGTTGTATATGCGTGCGTGCGTGCGTATGCGTGTAGTCCTGGAAGAGGTTAAGTGCTTGCACTATGAAGGAAGGCCGGAGATGCTGCAATTGAAGGTTAACTGAATTATGACATCCATACTGGCAAGACAGTGATTGAATGAATGATGGTGAATGTTTCCTTTTTGTGGGGAGGAAGGAGGTCGAAAAGGTCATTTATCTGTGATTTAAAGAATAAAATTATAAATTATAAACCTAACCCAGTAAACTGAAAAACAGCTACCACCGACTGACGAAGGAGGGGCGGCAGTGAAACAGTATTATATGCATGGGGAAGCACTAAACCCGTAGAGGTGATATAGCGCCTGGGGATATAGGAGGTATTGAGGTTTGATGCAAGGAATGTGATGGCAGAAACATTGAGTAATCTGCCTCATCCATTAAGACATGACCTTACCCTACAACCTACTTGTCAACACAACAAAGCTTCACATTAATAATGCTCCTCACACAAGAGAGAATATTTCCTCAACCTTGGGGACGACGCGTTCCTCTGGCTGCACGCTGCTGTGCCAACCTCTGGCTGCCAGCTGCTGTGCCAACCTCTGGCTGCCAGCTGCAGTGCCAACATTTTGCAACTGAACCGCATCGTCTAGGGAAGGTGCATGAAAAACCTCATTTTGCATACTGCGCATCTCAGGTTGATAAACTGGGTTTAACACCTATCAACTACACAAGGGTTAAAACTACTTTTACCACCCATCAAAAATACTTTAATCCCTTAAACAGGGATCAAAATAAATTAATTAAATACACACAGACGTACAATTCTCTCTAGATATCCTAGTATTCCGTGTCTGTCTGCCCGTCCTAAGTATATATTCGAGTAAGTTCGGTTATTATGACATTTATTGAGCACTTTAGCATTCAGAGTTTAAACTGAATTTGAGAGAACTCAATAAGTGTTAAGGACCCGCAACTCTTAACCCCCCTCCCCTCCATGCACAAGAATATCAACAAACTCGTAGATGTCTTGAAGAGAGAACTCGAGAGATTCCTTAAAACACTTGCGGATCAACCAGGTTGTGGTGCATAAGTTGGACTACAGGCGACGGACACTAACAGTTTGATCGAACAGGCCAGCAACCAGGAGGCTTGGTCAGGGATCGGGCCGCGGGGGCGGTGACCTCCGAGAGCGACTCCAGGTCAACGCCCGTAAACCATAGAAAGAGCAATTTAAGTTCAATTTTCAAAGTCCTCGAGGTTACAGTGTAAAATAGTGCTAAAAAAAAGTAGTTTCTTAAAACTCGGATACACTTCAGCTTAAACAAACTAGTAATCTGGCAATATGAAATCTTTTAAGTTTTGATACCAGTTCCGACCCCCGCACTTGATGGATCACCTCCTCAGCAGACACTACTGGTGCTTGTCAACCAACGCACTTGATGGATCACCTCCTCAGCAGACACTACTGGTGCTTGTCAACCCCCGCACTTGATGGATCACCTCCTCAGCAGACACTACTGGTGCTTGTCAACCCTCGCACTTGATGGATCACCTCCTCAGCAGACACTACTGGTGCTTGTCAACCCCGCACTTGATGGATCACCTCCTCAGCAGACACTACTGGTGCTTGTCAACCCCCGCACTTGATGGATCACCTCCTCAGCAGACACTACTGGTGCTTGTCAACCCTCGCACTTGATGGATCACCTCCTCAGCAGACACTACTGGTGCTTGTCAACCCCCGCACTTGATGGATCACCTCCTCAGCAGACACTACTGGTGCTTGTCAACCCTCGCACTTGATGGATCACCTCCTCAGCAGACACTACTGGTGCTTGTCAACCCCCGCACTTGATGGATCACCTCCTCAGCAGACACTACTGTTGCTTGTCACTCTTAATCCCGCAATCTTAATGACAAAATTTAATTTCGATTTTAACTGCGTAATTAAGAAAGAACAATATATATAGGAGAGCCAAGTCATTCATAAATTACTTCAGCTTGTATAATTACCGTAAGTAACATTTCACGTGATTTTGTACACAACTGTGTTTACGTTTGGACAGTTACACTGTGTACCTGTCAACTAAACAACGAACAAAATTTAGAAGTGCAATAAATTAAATATTTAGCAAGGTAAATTATTATTATAATCAAAAGAAGCGCTAAACCACAGAGGTCATACAGCGCAGCAGGGCAGGGCAGGATGCAGGAAAAATGGGTTGTAAGCGGGAGAGGGATGATTAGTAGGTTATGGGGTGCAGCAGGACAGTGGATAGTGCAGAGATAAATGGTAGCAAGAGATCGAGGTAGAAGGGACTGAGGGGAGTGCTAGAGGCATAATCTTCAGAGTTTGCGTAGTAAGTCAGTTTCTGTCAAAAAGTCAATGAGAGAATCAGGGTTAAAGGAGGGCCCATCAGAAAGAAGGGAAGGTAAAGAAAGAGCAGCATAGCGAAGACGACGTTGGAGGTAAATTCTGTGTGCTCGTTGATAGAGTGGGCAGTCCAACAGAATATGGCGAACAGACACTGGAACCTGACAATGCTCACAGAGAGGGAAAGGGAGCCTCTCCATGAGATATCCGTGAGTAAGACGAGTGTGGCCAATGCGAAGACGGGAGAGAGTAGTCTCCCAACCTCGACAATGGAGACAAGAAGAAGGCCAGAAACCTATACTCGGTTTAATAAAATGAAGTTTGTTATTTAGCAGGTCAGACCAACGTTGTTGGTCTGACCGTGTGTTTGCTAGAGATACGGCGTAACCAAAGTTGGATATGAAGAACAAGGGGGTGAGGTGTATCAAATTTGTGGATAGCCTGTAAAGCACTAAGGGAGTCTGAAACGACCACAAATGGTGACACAGGCATAGATGCAATACGGATAAGTGCCACAAGGATAATAGATGCCCTCGCACGACGCTGTCCGGAAACATGACTTAGAACCATCGGTGTACACTGCGATGGCATGGGAATGAGAGCGAAAGTGGTCTAGAAAAAGAGAGCAAGAAGCCGCCGTTGGTAGTTGGGCTTTCGTGCAAGGCAGAGGAAAAGAACAGACACGGACAGCAGGAACTTCCCAAGGGGGTAGGGAAAAGGGAGATGCCACATGAACATAGAAAGGTGGTAGCTGAAGGGAAGACAAGAGCGAATGTAGACGAAGAGAAAAGGGACGAAGTAAACAGGGTCGACGAACAAATAAAGAGCGTCTACTAACATCTGTGACAATCCTATACATGGAAAGATTGCGGAGGTCATGAGAGCGAACATAATAGCGAAGGCAATGTGTATCACGACGATCGGACAAGGATGGAATGTTCGCTTCTACATAGAGGCTCTCAACCGGGGAAGAACGATATGCACCAAGGCATAAACGCAAATCCCGGTGATGGATGGGATTAAGGCTGAAAAGAGTAGCAGTGGAGACCGCCGAATATATCTGGTTAATTTGATCGAGTTTCGATCAAATTAAGGCTGAATGCAGGCGAAGGAGAGTTCTACGATCAGCCCCCCATGAAAGATGTGCTAGGGTTTTAAGGAGGTTCAGCTGGCTATGACAAGTTGCTTTCAGAGAGATAATGTGAGGTTTCCAGGACAATCAACGGTCAAACAAAAGGCCGAGAAACCTGACTGTATCACGTTCTCGGATACGTGAGCCGTATAGGTACAATGGATGATCAGAGACCACTGAACGTCTAGTAAACGTAATTTGGTGATTTTTGCCAATAGAAAAATTAAACCCGTGAGTGGTGGCCCAATCGGAAACCCGGTTGACGGCATGCTGGAGGGAAAGTCATCCACATAAAGCGATGACCAAATATTGGATGGGAGAACAGATGCCAGATTATTTATAGTAAGGAGAAAGAGTGTTGTGCTCAGAACACATCCCTGGGGGACACCTTCAGCTTGGACAAAATCCGGAGAAAGCACATTACTAACCCGGACACGGAAATGTCTTTCAGGAAGGCCTTCAGAAAAAAATGGTAGATTGCCTAGGAGGTCTAAGGAGTGGGCCTGGGCCAAGATATTATACCTCCAAGTTATGTCATAAGCCTTCTCAAGGTCAAAAAAGATGGCAATAACCGAGTAGTTATTAGCAAAGGTATTACGAATATACGTATCCAAGCGCAGTAAGGGGTCAATGGCAGAACAGCCTTTACGAAAGCCATATTGACTAGTGGTTTGCGAAAAGGGAGAACAATAGCAGACTTACATAGCTGGAGAAGATCTCCTTGCGACCATATAAGAGTCGTAAGAGCACTGCAAGAGCTGATTGATGAAAATGTTGCAGCATACTAATATGTATGCCGTCTGGCCCAGATGAAGATGATCGGCAATCGAAGAGTTTTCTCTCTAGTTCTTGAAGGGTAAAAGGCACTTTATAAGATTCTTCTCCGAGAGAAGAAAAATATAAGGGCTTTAACTCGCTGGCAGACTTAGAAGAAAGGAACGAGGGGCATAGATGGAGCCCCTGAGAAATGCGGACCAGATGATTACCAATTTCAGTGGCAACGGCAAGAGGGTGGGCTATATCGACACCGGCAACCTGAAGAACAGGAGCCGGGTCGCGGGAGAATTTACCACTCAATTTCCGCACTTTCTTCCAGACCGCACTCATCAAGGAAGCCGAAGTGACAGTAGAAACGTAATCCTGCCAGCAAGTGAGTTTAGCGTCACGTATGACACGGCGAGCAATTGCTCTCCTCTGCTTAAAATCAAGGAGTCTCTGTGGTTCTGTTATACCAGTACCTGCCCCACGCAGCACGTTTCAAACATACTGCCTGAGCACAAGCAGGAGACCACCAAGGCACACACTTCTGAGAATGCTTGCCCGAGGTTTGGGGGATATAATGTAAAACTGCGATTAAGACGGAGGACGAGAAGAGATGTAAAACCTCATCAATGGAGGACGAGGAAGGAGCTTCATGAAAAGCAGTTAGATTTGTGTAAAGGTCACAATTCGCCAGGTCAAATTGCCAGCTGTGGCTACGAGGAGGTGGAGAATACGAAGGAGACATAAGGATGATTGGAAAATGATAGCTGTCATGTAAGTCCGGGAGGACAGACCAGGTTAAGTCGAGGACAGTTGAGGAAGAGCAGATGGAGAGATCGATGCAAGAGAAAGAATGAGTTCGAGGATCAAAATGAGTGGGAGTACCCGTATTTAAAACATGGAGGGGGAGAGAAGCAAGAAATGCCTCTAACTGAACGCCACGGGAATCACAGTGCGACCCTCCCCAGAGAAAATGGTGTGCTTTAAAATCGCTAAGTAACAGAAGGGGTGGTGGCAAGAAAAAAAACCAGAAAAGCAACATCTGGGATAGACAATGCCCGAGAAGGGGATACATGCTGCAGTGTAATGTAGAGCAGAATGAACAGAGCTGACGGTATGGAATACCAGTGCGTATAAGAAGAGCACTTTCGTTAAAGGTTCCATCGGAAAAAGGATCCGATGAATATAATAAATCATAGCCCGAAAAGGCACGGATAACAACGTAGTGTAACTTGGGTTCTTGTAAACAGACGGTTGCCCCTGAGGTCTCGGATATTCCACTGCAAATAAACCATGATTTATGAAGAGAAAGATACAAGTCGAAGGTAGAGGTATCTATGGACTAGGAGGTTTAGAAAAGTACATGTGCCAAGTAAGCAAAGAAGGAGTGGGACGCTGGGAAGGAAGGAAGGGTTTAGATGGAGAAGAGAGAGGAGGAGGAACCGGAGGTGGAGCGGTGTCCATCAACGTTCCAGTCTCCGTAATATATCCTGCGATAGCGTCCAGCGTTTCGGAAGACAAAGATGCAGGATGTGGAACCACATTAGAGATGGAAGAAGGAGGAGGGTGAGCAACAATCTGGGAGACTATGAACTGTACTAAAGTAGGGGGATGAGGAAATGGAAGAGAAAACTGTCGAAGGGGTTTGGGAGGGGACAGGAGTGGAAGCGACCTGGGAAGGGGCAGTAGAGGAAGAAACTTGGGAGGGGACAGGGGATAAAGGTATCGAACGAGGAGGATGAAGCTCCACACACGTAACAGAACTAATTGGACTGTATAGGTAGAACTAGTTGGAGGTGAGAAACCAGGCATAGAACCAGGGAAGGAAAAATGTGCAGGAAGGAGAAGGGAAGGAGGGGAGAGAGGAGAGTTTAACAATGGCGGTTTTTCGCCGGACTTCTGAGAATAATAGGGGCTGTGAGGATTAGGTGTTGGACGAGGGCATGTAGACACATAACTGTGCGAGTGAGTAGAGGAAGGGGTGAGGACAGTATGGGATGCCGAGGTAGGGACCTCGGAGCCAAGAACAGCAAAAGAATTCGAGACAGGGGTGACTGGGGATGGGGCGACCACAGAGGAAGCTGCGGGAGTTGGGACCCCAGAAGTGGGGGGACGTTTAGCAACACGAGAATAGGAAATACAGGGGAGTCTCCCTTGAAGGCGTAGATGAGAGACAGCCATAGCATATGAGAAGCCTTCCGCCTCTTTGAGACAATGGATTTCTCGCTCATTTAGGTAAACCTAGGACCTAGAATGCCCACAGGTTGAAAATGGGAAGAGAATAAGGGAGGGATGAGGAGGAGGAGGAGGAAAGGGAAGGAGTGAGGACAGTATGGGTGATTCATCCGAGTCTTCAACTTCCAATTGTGACCCCTTGTTGATATGTCCCATCTCTGGAACATCCTGTGTCTGTCCACCTTGTTAATTCCTCTCTATATTTTATTTAACATGTCCCCCCTGAGGCGGGGCCAGGAGCTTTGAATCGACCCCTGCAACCGCAGTTAGGCGAGTACAAAATGGTGAGTACACACACACACGGACAAGGACATACACACATGAACACACAAATTAGGTGAGTACAGGTAACAAACACATGGTTAGATATCACTTACATAAACATATCACACACACACTTGGACAGGTAATATACTCATGAAAAAATACATGTATATAAATGAGAAGATAAACATAAATAAAAAATTACTTATGGATAATGGTACATAAATCAAAATATGTGTGTACACGTGTGTATGGACTCGCCTCAGAGTTTACAAGGGTTGGTTCATCGCTCCTGGCCCCGACTCTTGCTTTTTTATTTACAGCATTTACAGGTTTCCAATCTCGAGTGCATAATCATACCTGCTCTTGAAGTTATCTATGGTATTTGCCTCTGCCATAAGAATAACATTATGAATAACATTTAGGCAAACTTAGAACAGGTTCCTGAAAGCTGTTGTAAGGTTAGCTACCCTTGTATATGCTAGTGAGGTGCATTTAGAAGTTAGCTAGCCTGTGATGTTAGCTAACCTTGTATATGTCTCTTGATATTTGTTGATCACATCAACAATTCAAGTACTCTTCACACTCTTGCATGTTATATATAGATAACAATCTTCAATGAGCTCCACGATTATTTGAATATCATTAAAGTTTACATTAATTTGCAAGTAATCGAGCATTTTCCTTAATATTACAATGATGCCATTCAATATCGACGAGATGATCAAATAAACACTTGACAAAGTTTCGAAAACCAGGAAGATTGGCTCTTCTTTACTGGGATCAGATAAGGTGGACGGGACCTTCTCGTGGAGATATATTTATCATTGTAGCCACTGTAAAGGTATTATAAAACAACTACGCCTGTTTGACTAACAATTCAATTCAGTCATAAAATATATTTTTACATCACGAAATGAGTTGAGACGAATTAAAAACTGCGATAGATAAAAATTTATACATAGAAAGTCGGCGACCACTGTCAGCCTCAGTGTTATCTCTGAGTTACCAGACCTTGCCACGAGGAGGCCAGTGGTTAGTCTTTAAGGTCCACCCCCTTACTTACTGTGTTTTTTATGCTTTCCCAAGGTCCTTGTGTCCAGGAGTTCATGTGTCCCCTCAGATATTCTCCCTTCCCCACTTCCTCAAGGTCTGCCTCAGCAAGAATTATCCTGGCCTTTCCCAGGTTCACGTGTCCAGGAATCCATCCGTGGGCCCTCAGATGTCTCCTCTTCCTCACTACCACCATAAGGTCAGCCTCGCCTCTCTCAGTAATCTCAGCTCTTGCTTCCAGTCTCCTGCCTTCCCCAAATACATGTATCCAGGAATCCATCCGTTTGCCCCAGGATGTCTCCCTTCCCCACTTCCCCAAGGTCACCCTCAACAAACTCGCCTTCCCCAGGTTCATGTATCCAGGAATCCATCCGTCTGCCTCCGGATGATTTCCCTTTCCCACTAAACTAAGGTCAACACGTTTGGTGCCTTTCCCTGATCAGTGTCTCCAAGAGTCCACTTGCGTCCCCTCAGGTCGACTTCCTTCCCCACTTCTCCGCAGTCCGTGGTTTTCTCCACCCCCAGTGACCTTGTGGGATGTGAACTTGGTCTTGTCTAACTAAGCTACGGTAGAGACTGTCCAAGCGGGGGAAATTACCGGAGGGAACACACACAAGATTGCGTCCAGTAATTAGACCCACCAAGACAATCGAGATGATAGATCATCTAAACTAGACAAAGCTCACACCCAACCCACTCTCCAAAGAGAGGCTACTAAAAGAAAATCTTAGAATTTTATTTAGGTTACACCCTTTATCCACATTAAATATAAGTTTTTAATATAGTTAACAGTATAAGTGTATCAGTAATCCTTTCATTTTTATGTATAGGGTCTGTTAAACTCTTTGTCCACCTCCATGAACACACAAATTAATATTGTCTTACATATTTACGCATTTCAACATACGCAACCTACACGTGGAGCGTCACACACACACACACACACACACACACACACACACAGGAGCTATGACTCGACCCCTGCAACCATAATTAGGTGAATACACAAAATAACACATTCCTCTTTCACACTCGAACATACATTCAATAATACACCTGAATATAATAAAGGTCTGGTACACGAACACAGATGACACTCAAAACAAGAGTGCAGAAATGAACACGTGAATAGCGGAAGCCAAACTGGATACAATAGCAGAGGCATATTTCATGTAAATGACAAAAAACGCAGTGTTAGAATACCACCTATAATAGAGATTTTATATTTTTTGCTAAATAAAGCTGTGTACATCCGCATAGTGCTGCAGTAATAAAGAAGAGAGATAAGGAAACAAGGATCAGGGATGGCTAGACAGGTACTGCAAGGAAATTGCAATCCCATTCATTGATAATTGGGACAAATTTTGTGGCAAACGTGATATGTATGCAAGGGATGGGGTTCATCTCTCTGGGGATGGAGTGGTTGCATTAGCCAATACGATTGAGGGGGTCATTGGAGACTTGTCTAGGATTTTAAACTGATAGATTATAGATTATAGAGCTGTTACCAGAATACCCCAGGGATATGTTTAAAACACAATATTCAAAATAAAGTTGCTATTAAAGGCAAAGCAATTGTTCAACAAACAAACAAAGATAGCAGAGGGCAACAAGTGACTAGCTCCCTTAAGGTTTACTATACAAATTGTAAGAGTCTAAGAAATAAGATGGATTAGCTAAGATTACTTGCAAGTGCAGGTAATATAGATGATATTGCTATAACAGAGACCTGGTTCAACTTGAAAGATAGAGAAATGCCTTCTGAATGCAACATACAGGATTATAAACTATTCCACACTGATAGGGTCAACAGGAAGGGTGGGGGAGTGGCGATGTACGTCATTGATAATATAAATTGTTGTGTTACTCAATATATAAGATTAGAAACATCGGACACAGAATCTGTTTGGCTACAGTTTCTCAAAGGTGGAGAAAAATTAATTTTGGGTGTGATTTATAGGCCTCCAAACCTTGATAGGGAGTGCGGTAGGCTGATATATGACGAAATTCATAAAGCGTCTCTATATGAGAATGTAGTGTTAATGGGAGATTTTAACTTTAGACAAATTGAGTGGAAAAATGCGACAGGAAATCTTGAGTCTAGTGACTTTCTTGATACGGTTCAGGATTGCTTTTTAAAACAGTTTGTGACGGAACCAACTAGCGGAAACAACCTGCATGACTTGGTTCTTGCCAACAAAGAATCACTAGTTAATAATCTTGAGGGTAATGATGAGCTTGGGGAAAGCAATCACAAATCACTTAGTTTCAATATATCATGGAATTACCCAGATAACTGCAATCAAGTCTTTGTCCCAGACTTCCACTTGGCTGACTTCATGGGACTTAGAAATTACCTGGTTGGGCTAAATTGGGATGACCTGACTATGGGTCAGGTAGGTGGTGTTGGTTGACAATATGATGTGTTTCAGTGCATAGTGCTAGCTGCCCAGACAACTTTTGTTAAGAGTAGGGAAATTAGATCTAACAAAAATGATCCCAAATGGATAAACAATATATTAAAACATCTCATTGGTCAAAAGAAAGGCACATATAGGCGTATCAAAAGAGTGTGAGAGCAGTTAAAAAATCAATATATTCAATTAAAGATAGAAATAAAAAAAAAAGGAATAAGAAGAGCAAAAAGGGATTATGAGGCTAAAGTCGCAAGGGATTCGAAGACTAACCCAAAAGAGTTCTTTCAGGTATACAGAAGTAAGATTAGGGACAAGATAGGCCCACTTAAGAGTAACTCAGGTCAGATCACTAACAGTGATAAGGAAATGTGTGAACTTTTCAACACCTACCTCCTCTCAGTTTTTACTCAGGAAGATACTAGCGAAATTCCATAAATAATAAATAATGTAGAACAGGACGATAATAAACTATGCACGATTGGGGTAACTAGTGACATGGTCCTCAGACAAATAGAAAAATTAAAACCTAGCAAATCCCCAGGCCCTGATGAACTGTTTGCAAGGGTTATAAAGGAATGTAAAGAGGAGCTTAGCAAACCTTTGGCTAATCTTTTCATCACTACAAACTGCCATAGTGCCAGACCAATAAGCCTTACCTCCATAGTGGGAAATTTATGGAATCAATAATTGCCGAGGCAATTCGTAGCCATCTTGAAAGGCATAAATTGATTAATGAATCTCAGCACGGTTTTACAAAGGGGCGCTCCTGTCTTACGAATTTACTAACTTTTTTCACTAAGGTATTTGAGGAGGTAGATCATGGTATTGAATATGATATTGTGTATATGGACTTCAGTAAGACTTTCGATAAAGTTCCACATCAGAGGCTATTGAGAAAACTTAAGGCACACGGATTAGAAGGATAATTTGTTTCTTGGCTAGAGGCATGGTTGACAAATAGGCAGCAGAGAGTTTGCATAAATGGGGAGAAATCAGAATGGGGGCACGTCACAAGCGGTGTTCCAAAGGGGTCACTGTTGTGCCCCTTGTTGTTCTCAATTTACATAAACGACCTAGATGAGTTAATAAATAGCGATATAAGCAAATTTGCTGATGACACCAAAATAGGCCGTCCAATTCATTCTAATGAGAACATTAGAGCACTCCATGATTATTTGAATAGACTATTGCAGTGGTCGGAGAAGTGGCAGATGCAGTTTAATATAGACAAATGCAAAGTTTTAATGTTGGATAGTACAATAACCATGCCACATATAAACTAAATAATGTAGATCTTAATATTATTGACTGCGAAAAGGATAAGGAGTTCTGGTTAGCAGTAATCTGAGACCAAGACAACAATGCATAAGTGTTTGCAATGAAGCTAACAGAATCCTTGGCTTCATATCAAGAAGTATAAATAATAGAAGTCCTCAGGTTGTTCTTCAACTCTATATATCTTTGGTTAGGCCTCATTTAGATTATGCTGCACAGTTCTGGTCACCGTATTACAGAATGGATATAAATGCACTGGAAAACGTACAAAGGAGGATGACAAAGTTGATCCCATGTATCAGAAATCTTCCCTATGAGGATAGACTGAGGGCCCTGAATCTGCACTCTCTAGAAAGGCGTAGAATTAGGGGGGATATGATTGAGGTGCATCAATGGGAAACAAGAATTAATAAAGGGGATATAGATAGTGTTCTAAAAATATCTAGCCTAGACAGGACTCACAGCAATGAATTTAAGTTGGACAAATTCTGATTCAGGGGGCATATAGGAAAGCACTGGTTTGGTAATAGAGTTGTATATGAGTGGAACAAACTCCCGAGTACCGTCATAGAAGCTAAGACGTCGTGTAGTTTTAAAAATAGGTTAGATGAATACATGAGTGGGTGTGGGTGGGTGTGAGATGGACCTGACTAGCTTGTGCTACTAGGTCAGTTGCCGTGCTCCTTCTTTAGTGAATGGGACCTGACCTGACTACCTTTAGCCATTGGCTAAGCCGGTGGGTGAATTGAACCTGCCTCGCATGGGCCAGTAGGCCTGCTGCAGTGTTTTTTCTTTCTTATTTTCTTATGTTTATATCACAAACTCATGCAGGTAACTGACAAAAATAAAAATATTAGAATTAGTTTATCTCACACAAATATCATTAGTAGAGAGGATGTTTTATGTTTTGGTCATCTCAAAAACACAAACATTTCATAGAATTTCGTCTGTATTTCAAAATATTCTGAAGGGTTGAAGGTTTTCTTATATTTTCTGAGAGTACGAGAACATATACAGTATATATACACAGTCGAATGTGTCTCGAGTCAGGCCTTAAATGGAATGACAGGTAAATTATCAATAAATGGGGTTAAACAAATTCACTTAGTACGACAAGAAACTGTTTGACGTCTCACTAGTGTAGGTCATACTTAAGTGAAAGTGGGAAGTCAAAGGCATTTGCATGCGCCAAAAATATAATTTACGTGTATTGTGTGATTATTTAAGCAGGCAATTTTCTTTGAATGGGTTTTCTTAAAGAACTTAAATTAGATGACAATTTTGTTTTATGCAATATTTGTTTTAATTTCTACAGTTATAACTATACATGTGCTGAGAGTTCTAAGGTGTCATGTGTCAGTAAGGGACATAGTACTAATTGTTACAGACACATGTGCATGCATGCTTGACTTGCTGGGTGGGGATGAGGCTTTCACACAGTCGCAATCAATTCATTTATAATAAGATTCATTGTATACATTAATAATGAGTCGGTTGAGTAGCGATCATAGTGTGAACCAACTAGTAAATGGTAATAGAATCATAACGGTTCCTAACAAAGTCCTCCCCGATAATGTGAATGAGTTCCTACTTATCACCATTACTAGTATTCAGCGGAAAATTTTCCATTGGATGCTGCTATCACGTTTCGTCAAATGGGTTCTATTTCATCCTGACGGATTAGCACAAAATTCCATACTTCTAGATTCCATTATAAATCATAGAAAAAAGTCATTGAAACCTCTATCAGCGCCTGTTTTTGACATGAAAAAAGGCATAAAACTCTGTACACCTCTCAACAATGCGCAAGACAGTATCTAATCATCGAGCATCAAAAACTGTTGCGGATTTTAATGTCCTCCAATGAGTTCTTGGCATACGAGGCTTAATTAATAGAGTGAAACACGCCCATATCGTACGTGTTTTTAATATAGTATGAAACGAGGCAATAACGACTGAGTTCTTATCGTGGAAAAAAACATTTATGGCTGGGTCACGGACCTGGCCGCGGGGGCGTTGACCCCCGAAACCCCCTCCAGGTATATGATACTGGTGTTGGCTTTCACCGACGATATGGTCCCGACAGGGACCATCAGTCCCAGTTGAATTCATTACAAAATTTAACAGCAGCGATATTAGAAACCCGCAAAAATGTCCGACCATGAAGCTTGAAATTATTCCGAAAAATGAAGAGTGTAATGTGGATAATATTAATTTAACCTTTGTAGGAGAGAATCCAATTCAATTCTTGAAGGTAAATGATATATACGAATATTTATGTATGCATCTTCCCCCTTATCAGATAAAGGCAAGTTCATCAAGAACTGCAAGAAGCCCCTATCACGTGCTTTTAACATCCTATGGAGAGGGAGCATGGACACTGGGGTCGTCCCGCAGTTACTAAAAACAACAGACATAGCCCCACTCCACAAAGGCGGCAGTAAAGCAATGGCAAAGAACTACAGACCAATAGCGCTAACGTCCCATATCATAAAAATCTTTGAAACGGTTCTAAGAAGCAAGATCGCCACTCATCTAGATACCCATCAATTACACAACCCAGGGCAGCATGGGTTTAGAGCAGGTCGCCCCTGTCTGTCCCAACTACTGGATCACTACGACAAGGTCCTGGATGCTCTAGAGGACAGACAGAATGCAGATGTTATATACACAGACTTTGCAAAAGCCTTTGATAAGTGTGACCATGGTGTGATAGCACACAAAATGCGTGATAAAGGACTAACAGGAAAAGTTGGTAGATGGATCTATAATTTCCTAAGAAGTAGAACACAAAGAGTAGTAGTCAACAGAGTAGAGTCTGAGGCGGCTACGGTGAAAAGCTCTGTTCCACAAGGCACAGTACTCGCTCCCATCCTGTTCCTCATCCTCATATCGGACATAGACAGGGATATCAGCCACAGTGCCGTGTCTTCCTTTGCAGATGACACCAGAATCTGCATGACAGTGTCCACCATTTAAGACACTGCAAGACTCCAAGCAGACATCAACCAAATCTTTAAATGGGCTGCAGAAAACAATATGAGGTTCAATGATGAGAAATTTCAATTACTCCAATATGGAAAACTTGAGGAAATTAAAATCTCAACTGAGTATAAAACAAATTAATTCCAACCACACAATAGAGCGAAAAACTAATGTCAAAGACCTGGGAGTGATCATGACAGAGGATCTCACCTTTAAGGACCATAACACTGTAGCAATCGCATCTGCCAGAAAAATGACAGGATGGATAATGAGAACCTTCAAAACCAGGGATGCCAAGCCCATGTTGACACTTTTCAGGTCGCTTGTTCTATCTAGGCTGGAATATTGCTGCACACTAACTGCACCTTTCAAGGCAGGTGAAATTGCTGACCTAGAAAATGTACAGAGAACCTTCACGGCACGCATAACTGCGATAAACCACCTCAATTACTGGGAACGCTTGAAGTTCCTAAACCTGTACTCCCTGGAACGCAGGCGGGAGAGATACATTATTATATACACGTGGAAAATTCTCGAGGGATTAGTACCAAACTTGCACACGAGAGTCACTCCCTACGAAAGCAAAAGACTCGGCAGGCGATGTAACATCCCCCCAATGAAAAGCAGGGGTGCCACTAGCACGTTGAGAGACCACAATAAGTGTCAGGGGCCCAAGACTGTTTAACTGCCTCCCAGCATACATAAGGGGGATTACCAATAGACCCCTGGCTGTCTTCAAGCAGGCACTGGACAGGCACCTAAAGTCGGTGCCTGACCAGCCAGGCTGTGGTTCGTACGTTGGACTGCGTGCGGCCAGCAGTAACAGCCTGGTTGATCAGGATCTGATCCAACATGAGGCCTGGTCACAGACCGGGCAGCAGGGGCGTTGACCCCTGGAACTCTCTCCAGGATGGAGGGGACAGATGACATGACATGTTGGAGAAAACCTTAGTAATCTAGACCAGGCTCCATCGAAGTCTCAGCAGAGAATATATACCAAATTTTCATTTAATTTCTGGTGTAATACTCACCACAGTGCTGGGAGGCCACCAGAATAATACCCTAAAAGCGACGGATAGGTGACTACGTCATAAGATTCGACATCTGCCATAGGACACACTTTTAGGAGTTTTCTACAGTTTTCTACTCTCCGATTGCCCAAGGAGGATTACTCAGTGTGTGCCTGTCGACGAGGGTAAATAGGCTATCTGTGCTGCATATCGAGGATGTTTCCTTAATAAGCACTTTGGTTATGCATCCTAGTAACTCAGTTATAAAACCAATTGGATAAAGGATTTAGTAGTACTTACAAGACGGGAAGAAGATGCGTGGCAGCGGTGCCTGGTGTTTTCACTGCATGGAGTGGGCCTACATGATCATTCAGTTGTACCACAAATCCATGTATGGATGAGAATAGTACTACTTCGATGAGTGTAGATTTCATTGATGCCCTCAAATTTAAAGGAAAGGACGTGGGGGAGGGGGAGGGGGCGTTGGGCGATGCAACAGGTCGGACATTGAAAGCAAACCACAGTTTCATTACAGCCGCTCAACGATGTGACATTACCGTCCATTTACCCTGACGTGGAATTATGTGCCCTGCCTCATGTGATGTACTGAGACATGCCTTTGGTGTTAGTTTCGGACTGTAAGTAGTGCAAGTGACGGAGGGGTCTGTCATTAGCTGATGGATGCATAGTAGGTAGTGGATTGTTGAGCCACGCTGGCCAATATCAACCAAATTCTGGTGGAGAGATGGAGAGCCATCCATTCCAGTAAACATCTACGGATGAGAAAAAAAAAAAGTTTCGGTCCTGGTGTCAAGTGTTGGACCTCATCTACTGGACCTCATGTGTTGGACCCCAGGTGTTGAACCTCAAGTGATGGGTCTCGTTTCAAGTGCTGGATCTGAAGTTTTGAACCTCGGGTCAAGTGTTGTATCTCAAGTACTAAGAATTGAACCTCAATTGGTTACCTGTTGCTGTTTTTTTTTTTTTGCCCAACAAATTATTTATAAACCATACACGGGCTTGCCTGGAGTTTTAAGACTCACTCGCCACTAGTTCAATCCCCGCCCATGGTATGGTTTGTTTGCAATCGTGTCATTACGATTTCAAGTCAATTTTAATTGTTATCATTACTGGTGTAGGGTACGTATGGAGATGGTTATCAGTACTAGTGGTGGGTAGTGATTTTTATGGGCATTGCAAAATTATTATAGTGTGGTAAGTGTTGTCTAATGCCTGGAGGGTGTTCCGGGGGTCAACGCCCCCGCGGTCCGGTCCGTGACCAGGTCCCGATGAGGTGGGGTACTCAAGAGGGTGACTGACAGGGTGGTTGTAGTCCCTGGTCAAAAGACCCGTAGAAATTTCGAGGTGGCAGAGTTTTATCTTCAGATCCTGTTAGGGACTGCCTAAACGATGAGTAGATATGTGGCATCCCTGGCGTAAGCTTTACGGTACGCCATTTTTTTGGTATATACGTGAAGTGGCTAGTTTTAAACTTCATAGATTTCTGAAGTTTTCATTATAGCTATACCAATTCTGGATTTTGTATTCCTCATAAAATTTTCTATAAGATGAAACTATGTTGACGGTAATAAAACAAGTTAATGAAAAACTTTACTACTAATAAAAAAAGAAACAAGCAAAAGCTTACGCAAAACTGTGTAGGTAAGAGGTTTATATTACTGTAGTAACTTTTTGTGTTGGAAGGTTGGTAGCAGTGGTATACATGTTAGTACCAGGGATAAACATGTCATCAGGTTGGTAGCAGTGGTATACATTCTAGTACCAGGGATAAACATGTCATCAGGTTGGTAGCAGTGGTATACATGTTAGTACCAGGGATAAACATGTCATCAGGTTGGTAGCAGTGGTATACATGTTAGTAGCAGGGATAAACATGTCATCAGGTTGGTAGCAGTGGTATACATGTTAGTAGCAGGGATAAACATGTCATCAGGTTGGTAGCAGTGGTATACATGTTAGTAGCAGTTATAAACGTCATCAGGTTGGTAACAGTGGTATACATGTTAGTAGCAGGGATAAATATGTCATCAGGTTGGTAGCAGTGGTATACATTTTAGCAGCAGGGATAAACATGTCACCAGGTTGGTAGCAGTGGTATATATGTTAGTAGCAGGGATAAACATGTCATAAGGTTGGTAGCAGTGGTATATATGTTAGTAGCAGGGATAAACATGTCATAAGGTTGGTAGCAGTGGTATACATTATAGCAGCAGGGATAAACATGTCATCAGGTTGGTAGCAGTGGTATACATTTTAGCAGCAGGGATAAACATGTCACCAGGATGGTAGCAGTGGTATATATGTTAGTAGCAGGGATAAACATGTCATAAGGTTGGTAGCAGTGGTATATATGTTAGTAGCAGGGATAAACATGTCATAAGGTTGGTAGCAGTGGTATACATTATAGCAGCATGGATAAACGTCATCAGGTTGGTAGCAGTGGTATACATTATAGCAGCAGGGATAAACATGTCATAAGGTTGGTAGCAGTGGTATACATAATAGCAGCAGGGATAAACATGTCATCAGGTTGGTAGCAGTGGTATACATGTTAGTACCAGGGATAAACATGTCATCAGGTTGGTAGCAGTGGTATACATGTTAGTAGCAGGGATAAACATGTCATCAGGTTGGTAGCAGTGGTATACATGTTAGTAGCAGGGATAAACTTGTCATCAGGTTGGTAGCAGTGGTATACATGTTAGTAGCAGGGATAAACATGTCATCAGGTTGGTAGCAGTGGTATACATGTTAGTACCAGTGATAAACATGTCATCAGGTTGGTAGCAGTGGTATACATGTTAGTAGCAGGGATAAACGTCATCAGGTTGGTAGCAATGGTATACATGTTAGTAGCAGGGATAAACATGTCATCAGGATGGTAGCAGTGGTAATGTAATGTAATGTAGGTTGGTAGCAGTGGTATATATTTTAGTGGCAGGGATAAACATGTCATAAGGTTGGTAGCAGTGGTATACATGTTAGTAGCAGGGATAAACATGTCATCAGGTTGGTAGAAGTGGTATACATGTTAGTAGCAGGGATAAACATGTCATCAGGTTGGTAGCAGTGGAATACATGTTAGTAGCAGGGATAAACATGTCATCAGGTTGGTAGAAGTGGTATATATGTTAGAAGCAGGGATAAACATGTCATAAGGTTGGTAGCAGTGGTATACATGTTAGTAGCAGGGATAAACATGTCATAAGGTTGGTAGCAGTGGTATACATGTTAGTAGCAGGGATAAACATGTCACAGGTTGTAGCAGTGATCATGTTAGTAGCAGGATAAACATGCACAGGTTGGTAGCATGATACATATTAGTACCAGTGATAAACATGTCATCAGGTTGGTAGAAGTGGTATATATGTTAGTAGCAGGGATAAACATGTCATAAGGTTGGTAGCAGTGGTATACATGTTAGTACCAGGGATAAACATGTCATCAGGTTGGTAGAAGTGGTATACATGTTAGTAGCAGGGATAAACATGTCATCAGGTTGGTAGCAGTGGTATACATGTTAGTACCAGTGATAAACATGTCATCATGTTGGTAGAAGTGGTATATATGTTAGTAGCAGGGATAAACATGCCATCAGGTTGGTAGCAGTGGTATATATGTTAATAGCAGGGATAAACGTCATCAGGTTGAGACGTCGATATTACTCCCTTTGTTTTAGTGCTTCCACAGTGTTGCCAAACTAGCCATTTCTATAGAATATCTCGGAATTTCACGAAAACGTTATTTATTTTTTTGTCTGAATTGGGATTAAAATATATCTAAACTTACGTGAGGGTAATTAAACATTTGAAAATTAATGATTTAAAAGAGCTTTATTTAAATGTGTTAAAAATTATTAACGTTGATTTTCTTCAGTTTTAGATTGAATAAAATTGCTGAAGAAAAAAAAAATATTTAACTGAATAAATACGTATGAAATGGAGGATAACAAGCTGCCTGTTGGCCTACAACTGTGTCCTGGGGGTGAAACTTCAAAAAATGAGGGCATTCCAAAATGAATTTTATGCCAAAAATACAAGATGATTACAACTACAACAGAAGGATGACAAAAAAAATCTTGGCTACAGCTGAAATACGGCAAGATTTTTTGGACGGATTAATCTTTCTACCCCTGACAGTTTTTGTATAATTTCGTATCACGTTTTAAATCCTACATACTCAAGAAAATGTTACTTATGAGAAAGAAAATGTCAAATGAAGACCCACCCAAAGATTCAGCAACAACGTCATGTAAGTTTATTTTCTTCCTCGTAACGAGTCATCGCCTAAGGTGGATCCTACAAATTTTCCATGTATTATTTGTGGAAAACAGAAACGCAGCATCATAGTAAAATATCGAAAAAGTGAAACTAGTCTAACTAAAATATTTCTTGCAGCAACACTGTTATTCAGAGACGATGTATACATCAGAACGTGTCATCTTAAAGATGAATCCGCTGTGTTGGAGCAGATGTGTACTACCACAAGCTCTGTCTTGAAGTCTGTCTCCAAAGATATACAAAACAAAGTCAGCGAAAGGATAAACAATCAATGCAAACGAAAGGTCAAACAACAGAGAATATTTAAAAACTTCAAGACATTCTGGATAGTGGTCAAACACTGAGTGAGATTTGGGATTATGCCAACAAACAGTCCGAAGAATATCCGCTGACAAAGAAATAACATTGTACATAAAATTATTTGGTGATAACATTCAGTTTTGCAGATCACAACAACAACAAATCAACCTCTGCTTGTATACTCATCGACTCTAATTGTTAATCAAACTATGTTCAGTAGACTTTGTAAGGGAGGCTGGCTAACTGATTAGGCAATCGTTCCTGGAAACAAATTTCAGCTTTGACAATGAGTTTGGGGATGCTAACCAGCTAGAAAAATCATGGGGGAAAAAACACCAATCCCTAACTCACTAATTGATTTCTCGTCTCGCGTATTTCATGTGGATAAAGCTGACCATCCTGTGTCACATTAATGGTAACAGTTAACCGTGTACGTCTTCAACTGAAGATGAAGAATCAGACAATGATGATGAAACAGAAGAGATAGATGAAAAATCACAAACTGCTATAACATGCAAAATGCAAGCCACTTTTAAAACATTTTTCTGCAATGTTCGCAAAGGAACAAAAACAAATCCTCATCTAACGATTAGCCATTCAATTCACGAGAAGTTTAAGAGAAAGCAGCTGATTACTGTATTCAACAAAGCTGGATTGAAAGTAAGCCACAAGATTATGGAATCCCGTGTAAATCTTGCACAATGCATCATGAAGAAATGCTCTTGTAAGCCATTTTGTTAGAAGCTTCACTGTAGAGGCTATGGATAATTCTGCCCATGAAGAGGCAATAGATATCCAACCAATCCATATTCATGTAGAAAAGATAGGTCCTACCACAGGCGTCCTTCTTGCTTGCCATTTTCTCACAGGATCTGACGTAACCAGTAAGATAGGCAAAAAAGTATCGTTGCGCCCCCTCAAAGGGACACAATGTATATTTGATGTATATTATATTTCATATAATTTTATATTGCTGATATTTTCATTATTAGCTAAAATTAAAATATCTTGCTTTATACTATTATTTGTCTTAGCTATGTCATAAGGTAGGATGTAACATTTACATTCACTATGCTCACTATTCGAGAGTTGTGATTGGCTGTCCACATTGGTAAATTGTTTAGCTATCAGCTCACTTGTTTTCCTGCCAGTGTCTCTGCATTACCAGGGGCGAGTCACTTGATATCACCTGATGTGAGGCCTTTTGTCGAGAAAATGCTCTTTCCATAGTTGGTCATCGCTCAACAAGCACCGCACTCTCCATCTGCTCCAAGTCCTGGAAGCATCCCTATCGTCTCTGTCTGTTTGTTCGTTATTTAGACTGCTAAAGCTTCTGACCTATTTTGTGTGACATCTACGCACCGTCATAGTCGGGGATTTGGTTATGCTGAACTTAGATTCAGTATTAAGGGAGTTTTATGACATTTATGGAGGATCTGCTGATGGTTCCCAGTTAGGGTCATTTTGTCTCCTTGTTCCTGACTCTGTGCTGCTGCTTGGTACATTATTATTGCTCGGCACATTATTATTGCTCGGCGAATCGTTCGTCATATTGTTCAAGCAAGCTATTTTGATTGCTTTGTTTGTCAAGATGATAGATTATTTGAGGACGTTTAGCCAGTCACTAAGTCTAAGTCGAGTCTAATCTTATTGAGGCATAATGAACAACTTTGAGCACATACACATATTCTCGCACTCACACTTGTTTATGCAAGTATTATTTTTATAATTGATAACAATGTACCAGATGGTATTTGAGTTGTACTGATATGAAACGTGCCTTCAGCACTATACTACTATATGTACAATTTAACTTTGCACTATAAGAGAAGTGTAAGAGCTTTTGTCCACCTATACAACTTTGTTAATAAACATATCAATTTTTATTTCGTTAGTTAGTATCCTATCATATGCAATCCTAAGGCACAATTAAATTAATCATAAATTTAAAGGGTAACTGGACTAAAATACTTTCTGACAAACTGTTACAAAATCAGAAACAGGCTAGATGCTAGAGGGGGACCAATAAGTTGACCTAGTATTCTCTGGAGATGTCTATACTTTATAGATATCGCGTTATGTAACAACAACTAAAAAATATCTGCACAACTTTGGTCGGATCATTTCCCGGCTCAGCTCTAGTGGTGAGAGGGTGTGTGCACTCTGACCCCTGGTGGACGTTGTGCAAATTATTGGTTTTCCACAACATTGCGGATAGATGCTGGAGACGGGTGAATACTGTCTGTGTGAAATGAAGGGGGCTATATACCCTACTAATGCAGCAATGTTGCTACCAGCAATCGTATGGGATACGTATTGCATTGGGCATGAAGAGATATAGTATGGTATATCCCTGAATGGTGTGATGAGGGTGTTTATCAAGTTTGCCTCGTCCGGTGCTTATGAAAGGACGATTGACTAATTTCAGGAAGTAAGGATGGCCGTTAACCCTGGTTTGGATGTATGCCTCCATGATGTGTCCAAGCACTATACGTGGGTGAGGGTGAGAAATGTGCCCTTCGAAGTGACTGAGGAAGATATGAGGGATACCTTTGCAATATTTAGTCATGCATGCAGTATAAGTCAGCAGGTGGACAGAGGGGCTTTATGCTGGGTTGCTGGAAGGAGCATTTACCCTGAAGATGACGCTGAGGATGCAAATCCTGTCATATTTGATGTTGGAGGGTTTCCACACACAGACCTATGTCACATACATTTGTCAACACAGAACATGCAGGATTTCTGGAGCCTGTGGGCACGTGCCGGCAACGTGCGGGAACAGGTCGAGCAGCAGCATACAGGACGTGAGAATGGATGGGGTATGCCGACTGTGACGGTTGGGAAGCCAGTTGAGCAGGAGGAAGTGATCGGAGAGGACGTGGTTGTGGTATCTTCTGGAGCTTGGAGTGATATGGTAGACTGAGGAGGGGAGGGTACACACCTTGCCGGGTGCCTCCCAGGTGGAGGAAGTGGTGTAGCTTGCTATGGAGGAACCCATGGGGGAGTTGTCTTTGGGTTTGCCAGAGTCCCTGCATGAGGTGCTGCGGGATATGATGCACGATCCCCTGGTGGAGGCGATGCAGGATGGTGTTGCAGAGTTGACTACGCCGGTGGTGGGTGTTGGTGGTTTGGAGAACAGTGAGAGTGTTCTCGGGTTGAATTTGCAGGAGCAAGAGGTGGTGGTTGAAGTGCACAGGAATGAGGGTGAGGATGTTGATAAGGATGTGGATGATATGGAGCTGATGGGTGTGTCCCGTAAACGACCTGTAAAAAACCCTGGGTGGATATTGTTAGGAAAGGTAAGGGTGTGGTGAAAGTGAGGGAAGGGGTACAGGGGCATAAAGGATGTAGCGAAAAGGTGGGTGTACTGAAGGCCGCAGGTCCCAAGGTGCAGAAGCACAGAGGAAAACCCCCACTGTTGTATTCAAGTGCTTGACGATGAACGTGAATGGCCTCAGAGCGGAGGTCAAACGACGGTGGGTTGAGGTGTTCTTGAGACGGTTGAATGTGGATGTGTGTTTCCTACAGGAACACAATTTCAGGTTGGAAGGGATTTGACGTTGGCGGGGTATCAGGTATATGCAGGTAGTTCGGAGTGCTTCAATGGTGGAGTGGCTTTGGGGATTACAACAACCAGCCCCTTTCGACTGTTAGCTATGGAGGAAGGGGGGGGGCAGAGTTGTGCAGGTGGAGGGTTTGTGGGGGGAGGTCAGGGTTTGTATTGTGGGGGTCTACATGTGGGCAGTGTATAATAGAAATACGAAAGAGAATTTTGTGAGGCAGGTGTTGGTCTACCATTAGTGTCGGTTATAGGCGATGATTGGAATTGTGTGCTGAGGGTGAAGGATACCAATCCTAGTGGTGGGGGTGTCTCCTCCGGATGATCCAGGAGTTGGTTGAGCATATAGAGGTTAGGGATGTTGTTCAAGGGGATGGCGTAAGGGTAGAGTACACCTTTGCTCATCGGGATTATGCAGCCAGGCTGGATAGACTATGTGTTTAGGGTCGTGGAGGTGGGGAAGGTGGAATGTGTGGATGCTGGGTTCTCGGACCATAGAGGAGTGTTAGCTGAGAGAGGGATTTAGTCAGCTGGTGGGAGAGGACTGCCAAGCCTGCCATTCGGGACTATAGGAGCATGAGTAGGGACGATTATCGTTTGAGGTATGGCTTGCAGACATTTCATGAGGGGGAATTAAGGGAATGTTATGAAGGGGGGGGGAGACTAGGGCTGGAGAAATAGCGAAATTGTGTGCGAGACTACGAGACATACAGAATGATAGGTTTAATGGAGTACGGATTAGAGAGGGAGTGGAGGATGTACTCTGGGGCAATAAGTCTTCGGAGTCGGTATTGCGCAGTTTTAGGAAGAGGCAGAAGGGGATGGCGGTTATGTCTTTGAAAGTCAGAAAAAATGTTGGGGGATATAGGAGGGGCAGGTGCTACGAGAGACTGCTGAGATGTGTAATTATGCATAGCATTGGTTTAGAAGGGGTTTAGATGAGCATACAGGTGGAGTTGCTAGTAGGCCGATAGTGTTGGAAGCGATTAGGAGTAGAATCAGTGATGAGAACAGGGTGGTCATGGAGGGAGAAATCACGGAGGCGGAGGTGTGGAAAGCTGTACAGGGCATGAGTCTGGGAAAGGCCCCGGAGATAGATGGGCTTCTCAATTATTTTTATATCCGTAATTGGGAGGCCTTGAGACCTGGAAGGATGAAGGTATCATGGGTGAGTCCCAGAGAACTGGAGTAGTGGTGCTGGTTCCAAAAGGAAGGGGGGTGGAACTTTAGTGGATTATCGGGCGATTTCATTGTTATGCACAGATTATAAAATCTTTGCAAGAATTTTGGGGAATAGAATGAAAGCGGTTTTGGGGCATGTTATTGAAAGTGGTCAGTATGGAATTCCTAGGCGTTGCATGAGTAAGGGGCATGATCGTATTCGGGATTTTATCGAGTGTAGGCAACAGTGGAGGTACTCGGATTAGACTGGGAAAAAGCTTATGATAAACTAGAGATATATGTTGCTGTTGATTCTGGGAAGGCAGGGTTTTGGGGATGAGATCGTGTGGTGGGTTTGTACTTTGTATAATGAGGCACAGGTGAAGGTACAGTTAAATGGGAAATTAGGGTCAGATCTGCATATGGGTCGGGGGCTTGTTTACAAGATCCATTTTATAGGTTAGTGGCTGAGGGTGTGAGGGAGGGTGAGAAGCAGCAGGGGAAACAGAACATTGGGGCTGGAATCCTAGGATATGTAGATGACACTACAGTTTTACTGGCTGGGGAGGAGGGGCTCCGCAGTGTAGCTAGGATAATCCCCCTTTTTGGGGAGGCGACAGGGATGAGGGTTAATAGAAAGAAATCTAAGTTTTTGGAGATAGGGTTGTAGGAGGGAAAGGGTATGGGGGAGAAGTATGGGTGGAATAAGGTGGACAGCCTAAAGATTTGTGGCGTATATTACCGGAATGAAACATTAAGGGCTAGGGAGGAGAATTCTTTGACTGTTGTAGGAGGGGCCTTGTGTAGGTTGGGGAAATGGAGGCCGGGGGTGTGAACCATTTTGCAGAGGGTTATAGTTGTAAATGCTTTGATATATAGTAGGCTCTGGCATGTGGCTGCCATTTACCCCCTGCTCCCGGGGGATATAGAAAGGTTGCAGCAACGAGTTATAAGGTATGTATGGGGGTATGGGAGACATTAGGTAGGGAAGAATGTAGTTATGACGAGGGTGGGATTGAGGGGGTTGGGACTCATACCTTTGAGGCGGTGGTTGCAGGGGGTGTATGTAAAGCACAGGTTTTTGGTGTATGCAGGGCTGCGGGGTTTGAGGGTGCAAAGGATGATGGTGGATGTTATACAATGGTGGGTGGGGAAAGATCTTTTGGTATGCGAAGCAATGTTGAGAAGATTATTAATGGTTAGGGACCCAGGGGCTTTGAAGGTGAGTTTGTTGGGAAGGGTGGATATGGAGAGGGAGGTGGTGAAAGGGGTGGCGTTGTACCCCATGTATAATTGGAGATCATGGGTGGGGTTGTGCAAATTAAAACTAGAATCTAAAGTCCCAGTGACGGTTTATAATTTTTTTCAGAGGATTTTGGTGTCGAGAGCGCAGTTACATAATATGGCTATTGTGGCAGAAGCTGACTGTAAATGGTGTGGGTTACTGGAGACGGCTTATCATGTAATTTATTTCTGACTCCTTGGGGGGGGTCGGGAATGGTTTGGTCAGGTTTTACGATGTGTAGGGGGTGGTGGGGTGTCGACTTTGAGGGCTTTAAGTTTTGATATTGAGGGTGTTGGGGAGGAGGTGCAGCGAGCAATGATGTGTCTGGTAGCGGATTTTATACATGTGTCTTGGGGTTTACAGGATGTGGGGGGGAGTGTG
>WNWK01017499.1:0-42318 GCA_009830355.1 Cherax destructor | reverse complement strand
AGAGGTATGATAAAGCTCATGGCGGGGGTGCCCCGTGGGGCCAGTGAAGGGCGGGGCCAGGAGCTATGATTCGACCCTCAACCCAACTAGGTGAGTACACACACAAAAACATACAGTCACACACACACACCCCCGCACCCCACGCACGCCCCACGCAAAACAAAAGGAAAAAAGGGTCAAATAGTAACAAACATAATGTCTTGACAAGTCCTTTGAAAAAGGAAAGTATCCCAAAACCCAAAGCGGGGAGTGAGTTTTCCCCAGCCCTGTGACCGGCCAGGGGTAGTGTTCTCAGCCATTGACCAGGCCAGGGGGAAAAAGTGTTCTCCCACGGGACCGGGCCCGGGGGTAGGTTTTTAGCCACTGTGACCAGGCCGGGGTAAGTGTTCTCAGCCACTGTGACCAGGCCAGGGAGTAAGTGTTCTCAGCCACTGGCCCAGGCCAGGGTGGGTTTTCCCTCAGCCACTGTGACCAGGCCAGGGGTAAGTGTTCTCAGCCACTGTGCCAGGCCGGGGAGTAAGTGTTCCCCCCTCCCAGGGAAAAAAATTTTGGGGGGGTTGAGGGTGGGTTTAAATTACGATAACGAGGGGGGAAGAACTTCCTGACCTCTTACAGAAATGGGGGATAAGAAAAAGGAAGTACGGGAGGCAGAGTGGTCCAACAAAAAAGGGTCATTGTGCTGAGGAAAAGATCTTAAAAATGAAGCAGAAGTATACCTAGTATACCGGGATATATCTGGTTTTCCGGGAGTCTGGATTTGGCTAGGTATACCGGGAGAGGGTTTGGGGGTGCCCCGGCTCGATCAAACCGGGCCTCCTGGTGGATCATGTCTGATCAACCAGGCTTTTACTTTTGGGCACATGAAAACTGATGTACGAACCACAGCCCCGGCGGTACAAACTTTATGTGCCGGTGTGGGGTTTTTTTAGACAGCCAAAAGGGCTATCGGGAATCCCTTTTTTGTATGCTGGAACGCAGTTGAACAGTCTAGGGCCCTGACATTAATGTGTTGTTTTTCAGTGTACTCGAGGCCCCCGCTTTTTTTGGGGATGTTTCATCTCCTGGTTTTTTTCTTTCATAGGGAGTGTTTTTGTGTCAAGTTTAGTACCAATCCTCTAGGATTTTCCCAAATTTTATATTATCATGTATCTCTCGCCTGCGTTCAGGGAAAAACAAATCAAGGGGCTTCAAAAGTTCCTAATTTTGGTGCTTTATGTACTTTGTTTGGAAAATTCTTTTACCTCTCCAGGGCAGCCTTTAGTGTACAGCGTATTCCCGCCTAAAAGAACAAGGATTTGAAGAGAATCGTCATGGGCTTGGCGTCCCCAGTTTTGAAGGTTCTCTTTTCCTTCCTATCATTTTTTTAGAAAGGTAGGTACATTGTTGTGGTTTTTGAAGGTGGGATCCTCTGACTTTATCACTCCCAGGTCCTTCACATCACTTTTTCGATCTATTGTATGGTTAGAATTTGTTGTATACTCTGTTACAGTTTTAATTTCTTAAAATTTTTCCCTATATTTGAATAGTTAAAATTTTCTCTTCATTGAACTTCATATTGTTTTGAGGGCCCATTTTGAAGATTTGGTTCATGTCCCTTGGAGTCTTGCGGTGTCTTCGATGGAGGCACTGTCATGGCAATCGGGAGTCATCCCAAAGGAAAACACGGAGCTATGGTTTACATTTCTGTTATGTGAGATATGAGGATGAGGAATAGAATGGGAGAGAGTACTGTGCCTTAATGGAAAAGAGCTTTTCACTGTAGCTGCCTCAGACTTTACTCTGTTTATTTTACTCTTTGTATTATATTTGTTAGGAAGTTATAGATCCATGTACCAACTTTTCCTGTTATTCCTTAATCACTCATTTTGTGCCTATTACACCATGGTCCACTTGTCAAAAGGCTTTTGCAAAGTCTGTATATTCTACATCTGCATTTTGTTTATCCCTATAGCATCCAGGACCTTGTCATAGTGGTCCAGTACCTGGGACAGGCAGGAGCGACCTGCTCTAAAAACCTGGGTTGGTAATTGATGATAACTAGGTGATTGGGATCTTGCTTCTTGAACACTTTCAATGATTTTTATGATATGTGATGTTAGTGCTTTGATTTTAGTTCTTTGCAATTGTTAAGCCCCTTGGGTAGGGCTTTTCTTTTTTCTATGGGGTGACCACTGGTCACTCCTCCATAGAATGCTGAGGCATGTGACAGGAGCTTACATAAGTCCGGCCTGGGGCATAGTGCATTTTTACCTTTTCAACGTCTTGTGGTGTTAGGGGTAATATCCAAGGGTTTTTGAGATGACCATATTTTGGATCTTAGTCATAAGAATTCATTAGATGTCGACCCTTATTCTAGTTAACGGCTCGCTGAAAACTGAGTCGATTGGGACTTCAGTATCTCACTCATTTCTCTGCTGTCACTGAGTGGTCCCATTTCGCTTAAGCAGGGGCCCAAATACTGGTTTTAATCTTAGATTTGGCATGTAAAAGAAATATTTTTTGTTTTGTTTTCAATTTCCTTTATGGCTTTTAGTTCTTCCTGAGATTTTTGTCTCGTGTAAGATTCCTTAAACTTAAGTTCGATATTTACTTATTTCTCTGACCAGTGACAGAGTTAATTTTTTTTAGGCAAAGTTTAGGAAATCTTCCCAGCTTGTTTCATTTAGGACATGATTGACTTGTTCCCTTGTATATTTTTGTTATGAAGTTGAATTTTTGAAGACACCTTCATAACTGATCACATTTTCCCGGTCAGGAGCCCTTGCATACATGTCTGTACCTCATTATTTGTGATATAGTGAACTGTCTTTGATATGGTTATATCACTTATCAGAGCGCGTTGTTAGTAAGGGAGGTTCCCCCAGCAAATATTAGGCTCTAGTTTTGCTGGTTTAAAAATTTGGTGCAGAGACTTAATAGCTCATGTGTGTGTGAATTTTCGGCTGCCCCCTGGGAATCCCCTTAAAATATTATTAGCTACCTCCTCCATTTTAGGTGTCTAAGTTGAAATCTTCCAGTAGGAAGATGTCTGGGACAGGAGTTAGGAGATTTTCCAGACAGTGGTCAATTTTAAAAAGCCTTCCTGGTTGCTGGGAAGTTGCACGGAGGATTATCCCACATGCGGTTTTAAAAACATCCCAAAATTCATGGGCATCAATACGATTCAGTCTTCACGACCCGCGGCCCAGACGGGGTCGACAGTTCAAATAATTCTTTATGAACGAGCCCCAAAAGGGTCATCACAAAAATCTGATATTGTCCTAACTCCACAAGACTTTGAAAAGGCAATAAATGACATGTCCTCCCCCAGGCTCAGACCATGGAACTCCCCATGAAGAATTACAAAACCCCCTATCACGTGCCTTCAGATTCTATGGAGCATGGACCCCGGTCACCCAAAACACTTTTTTAAAGGGTTCCAAGAAGCAAGATCGCCAACCACCATCAATTACAAAAACCGGGGCAACACGGGTTTTAGAGCAGGCCCTCCTGCCTGTCCCAGCTATTATACCACTATGAAGGGTCCTGGATCTGTGAGGATAATCAAAATACAGATGTAGTATACACAGACCTTGAAAAAGTTTTAACAAGTGTGACCATGGTGTAATAGCGCACAAAAGGGGATAAAGGAATAACAGGAAAAGTTGGTAGATGGATCTATAATTTCCCAACAAAAAGAACAAAAAAAAAAGAGTAAGTCCGAGGCAGCCTGAAAAGGGTCTGTTCCACAAGGCCAATACTCGCTCCCATTCTATTACTCATCTTCATATCTGACATAGATAAAGACGGGCCCAAACTCCGTGTCTTCCTTGCGGATGACACCCGATTGCCATGCGTGCCCCCCATCAAGACACGCAAGACTCCCGCATATCAGCCAAATCTTCAAATGGGCCACTCAAAACAATATGAAGTTCAATGAAGAGAAATTTCAACTAATCAGATATGGAAAACTTGGGGAAAATTAAAAATGTATCATGGTATACGACAAACTCTAGCCATACAGTAGAGGAAAAAGTAATGTGAAGGACCTGGGGTATAATGCCAGAGGATCTCCCCTTCAAACCCCACAACAATGAATATACCAAATTGGGCTAGGAAAATGAAAGAATGGATAATGAGAACCTTCAAACTAGGGACGCCAACCCCTGTGATTCTCTTCAAATCGCTTTTCTCTCGGCTGGAATACTGCTGTCCCTAACGCCCCTTCAAGGCTGGCGAAATTGCTGACCTGGAGGTGTAAAAAAGAATTTTCACGGCACACTTGACGATGAGGCACCAAAATTGAAGGATTAGACCAAACTTGCACCAAAACCCTCCCTATGAAAGAAAAAGACTCGGCGGAGATGCAACATTCCCCGATGAAAAGCAGGGGTCCCAAAACCTAGAGAAAACACAATAAATTCTGGGGCCCAAGACTGTTCAACTGCCTCCCAGCATACATAAGGGGATTACCAATAGACCCCCTGGCCCTTTTCAAGAATTCACTGGACAGGCACCAAAGCGTACCTGACCAACCGGGGTTGGGTTTGTATTCGTTGCGTAGCCCAGTAACCGTCAGACCCTGATCCCCACGAGCCCTTCTCAGACAGATGGGTCCATGATGGTCCATAGTGTGCTAGTGTTGTCCAGTGAATTGTAGGGTGGTCCAGTGACAGTGAATGGTAGTGTGGACCAGGGTGGTCCATAGTATGCCCGTGGTCCAGGAAAAGCTATAGTGGTAGTCCAAAAGGGGCTAGTGTGGTCCTGGGAGAGCAAAGATGGTTTAGAGGTAAAATGGTCGAGGAGGCAAAGGGTCCCGGAAGAGGTATGATGGTTAAAAAATAGGATGGAAGAGCTAGGGTGGATCACGAAAACCTATGGGGGGCTGGGATGAAACCTGGAGAGAGTTCAGGGGTAACGCCCCCGGCCCGGTCTGTGACCAGGTCATGTTGGATCAACCTGATCAAAAGGCTGCTACTGCTGGCTGCACCTCCCAATAGAAACCCCAGTCTGGCTGGTCAGGACCGATTTTTTGCATGTCCCGTGCCTGTTTGAAGACAGCCGGGGTTTGTGGTAATCCCCTGGTGTATTGGGGGGCAGTTGAACAGTCTTGGGCCTCAGACACTTATTGTGTTGTCTTCAACGTGCTAGTGGCACCCCCGCTTTTTTTGGGGGATGTTACCCCGCCGAGTCTTTGCTTTCGTAGGGAGTGACTCTCGGGGCAAGTTTGGTCTAATCCTCGGGAAATTTTTCCACATGTATATAATAATGTATCTCCCCCGCCTGCGTTCAGGGGTACAGGTTTAGGAATTAAGCGTTCCCAGTAATTGAGGTGGTTTATTGCAGTTATGGTGCCATGAAGGTTCTCTGAAATTTTCTAGGTGAGCAATTTACCTGCCTTAAAAGGGCAGTTATTGAAATATTCCAGCCTAGATATAAAAAAACCCCCAAAAAAAGGTTTGCATAAGCTTGTTATCCCGGTTTTGAAGGTTCTCATTACCCATGCATTTTTCAGCAGATGCGATTGCTACGGTGTTATGGTCCTTGAAAGGGGAGATCCTTGACATGGTCCTCCCAGGTCGTTGACATTTGTTTTTCGCTTTATTGTGTGGTTTGGGAAATTTTTTTTGTCTCCGATGAGATTTTTAAATTTTCCTCCGTTTTCCATATCTGGTAATTGAAATTTCTATTTGAACTTAATTGTTTTCTGCAGCCCATTTAAAGATTTGGTTTATGTCTGCTTGGGTCTTGCAGTGTCTTCAACGGTGGACACTGTCTTTGATTCGGGTGTCATTCAAGGAAGACATGGCACTGGGCTTATACCCATGTTTTTCCGATATGAGGATGAAAACAGGTTGGATGAGTACTGTGCCTTTAAAGAACTTTTCACTGTAGCCGCCTCAGATTTTACTCTGTTGACTACTACTTTTGTGTTCTACTTGTTGGGAAAATTATAGATCCATCTACCAACTTTTCCTTTTTTCCCTTTATCACGCATTTTGTGCTATTACACCATGGTCACACTTGTAAAAGGCTTTTGCAAAGTCTGTTTTATAACATCTGCATTCTGTTTGTCTTCTGACACCCAGAACCTTGTCGTAGGGGCCCGTGTTAGGACAAAAGGGACACCTGCTCAAAACACATGCTCCCCTGGGTTGTGTAATTGATGGGTATCTAGATGGTGGCGATCTTGCTTCTTAAACCCTTTCAAAGATTTTTATGATATGGAACGTTACCGCTATTGGTCAGTAGTTCTTTGTATTGCTTTACTCCCCCCTTTGTGGGTGGGCGATGTCTGTTTTTTTTCGGGACGACTCCAGTGTACCCCTCTCCATATAATGTTAAAAGCATTTCTTGATGAACACGGGTTCCATGAGTCTGTCCCTGGGGGGGAGTGCATGGGCATGTCATTTATTCCCTTTTTCGAAGAAATTTGGCGTGGGGTAATTAATGTCAGATGGTTGCGTCTGCCAATTCTTTTGGGACTCTCATAAAAAAATTTTAGGTCTTCGACTTTCAGTCTGGTTAGCGGCTCCAAAACTGAGTCATACTGGGTTTATAACTCAATTTCCCTTTTGTCATATGTATAGGACCCCTCCCGTTTGGGGCCCAATACTGGATGTTGTTCTCGACTTTGATTTGGCATAAGAAAAGAAATACTTTTGATTCTTTCTTGATTCCTGTAGGATTCCTTTTTGTTTTAATTGATTTTGGGGAAAAACTGGGGTGGGCCAAACAAAAAGCTAGTCCAGGGGGGTTTGGATGGTTCAGGAAAAATTAGGATGGATCAGGAAGGGTTAGAATGGTCCAGAAAAAGTTAGGATGGATCAGGAAGGTTAGGGTGGATCAGGAAGAGTTAGGATGGATCAGGAAAGGGTTGGATGGATTTGGAAGTTTGGATGGTCCAGAAAGAGTTAGGATGGTCTAGAGAGAGAGCTAAAAGGGGGTCAGGGAGAGTTAGGGTGGGCCCGGGAGAGTTAAAGGGGGTCCAGGGAGAGTTAGGGGGGCCATGGAGAGTTAGGATGGTCATGAGAGCTAAAGTGGTTCAAGGAGGGGGTTAGGGGGGCCAGGGAGAGAGGGTGGATCAGGAAGAGTTGGGATTCCCGAGAGAGAGCTAAAGGGGGTTTAGGGAAGTTAGGGTGGTCCAGTTGAGTTGGGGTGGTCCAGGGGGAGTTGGGGTCCAGGAAAGTTGGGGGGGTTTTAGAAAAAATACGGTGGTCCAGTGAGGTTATGGTCCAGAGTTAGGATTGTCCAGGGAGAGCTAGAGTGGTCAAGGAAGAGCTAAGTGGTCAAGGGAGAGCTGAGTGGTAAAGGGAGGCTAGAGTGGTCAAGGGGAGCAAGAGTGGTTCAGGAGAGTTGGGGTAATCCAAGGAGAACAAGGGTGGTCTAATAAAACAAATACTTGAAGTAACTAGAAAATTCACTGAAGGCTGGTAGACTTCACTTACTAAATTTAAAAAGTGTTGTTTTTTAAAACCCCTGACTGACAGGAGCAATACTGGAGGTGCAGACGCTGAAGTTTGCTGATACACTACACTCACCCGCAGGCCCCGCCAAGTGCCACGGGTTCTTGTCCCAAAAGTGAGGTTAGGTTAGGAAAGATTGGTCAGGAAACAGGACAAGTGTTTCCTCACTTGGTCTTTAGTCATATTAGCCCAAGCTATAGCTTTTTGGGCATCTGACCGGGGCCCTTTCCCCCGGATCCCCTCCACCACTTTAAAAAATTTTTGTCATGATTATAACCATTTTATATATAACAGGGGAAAATGAGATTAGTGATTTTGTAGGTTCACTAAAGCCCAGCGTCTCAATAATACCATTGGTATATCTAAAATACCACTGGTACATGTAAAAAAACCACTGATACATCTAAAATACCACTGGGACTCTAAAATAAATGATACATCTTAAAACCACTGGTACATCAAAATACCACTGATACATCTAAAATACCCTGATACATCTAAAATACCACGGGTACATCTAAAAAACCACTGATCATCTAAAATACCACTGGTACATCTAAATCCCAACGGGTACATCAAAAATAAAAAAACCCGGGTACTTTAAAAATACCACGGGAAAAAAAAACCATCTTAAAAAACCCCTAAACACCCTAAATACCACGGGTACTTCAAAAATACCACTGGAATCTAAAATAACTGGTACATCTAAAATCCCAAATGGTACATCAAAAAAAACCATGATACATCAAAAATACCCCTTCAAAAAAAAATTAAAAAAATACCAGGGTACATCTAAAATAAACGGTCATCTAAAATACCACTGAAAATTTTAAAAAAACCACTGGAAAAACCTTTTTCTAAAGTACCACTGATACATCAAAAAATACCACTGGTACATCTAAAAAAAAACCCTGGTACATCAAAAAATACCACTGGAAAATCTAAAAAATACCACAAATTACGTCAAAAATCCCAAGGGGTTCTCTAAAATACCACTGATACATCTAAAATACAATTGGTACATCTAAAATACCACTGGTACATCTAAAATACCATTTTCCATCAAAAATCCCACTGGCACATCTAAATACCACTGGCCCATCTAAAATACCACTGGCATATCTAAAATACCACTGGTACATCTAAATACCACTGATACATCTACAATACCACTGGTACATCAAAATACCACTGGTACATCTAAAAATTTTCAAAAAATACCACTGATTGTTAAAAAAAAGACACGATATCTATTGTTAGACATCCCCCAGTGAACACTCAAAGGATAGTTCTTTTTTAGCATCCACCCTGTTACTGGGTTTTTGCAACAAAGTCAGTATCCTGGCCCAGTTACCCAACATATATATCTTAAGGGGATTACAACTGGTAGGGTACTAACCAACGAAATATTTTAAAAGTTTTATAACCCAAAGTAAGTGTGGGGGGTTTTCCCAAAGTAAATAAATGTCCCAAAAAATAAATGTTTTATTAAGTAAAGCATTAGGGAGGTTAGCTCCCACATTGCTCTCATATACAATAATGTTGTGCTGAGGGCACAAAATAAAGACTCTAAAATATCATCAGGTACAAAAGGGGGGTAAGTACAAAAAAATACAGATATATGCAAATAAGAATATTTTGTGTGTATGCGTGAGCTCCCGGTAACTCAAAACTCGACTCAACCAGTGTCCAAATGAACCTCATAAACTGGGTTCTCCCCAACAAACTGACAATCAGAACAGCTTGATTGACCAGTAAAATGACCAGTTCGCATAACAGCAATATAACAGGCAACAGCAACACAGCTCGGGAAACCCAGGAGAAAAAAAATCACCTAATGGGGCCCATCAATAGATCCTCCAAAAAGTAAAAAAATTCCCCTTTTCTACTGAAGCGGTTCAGATAAACAATCCCAAACTGGGGGGGGGCACAGATTTTCAATTGGTCAGGCTGGCTAGGACCTGAGTTATCAAGGTGTCAAGGGACACACAACCCAGAAAAACGTCGAAAATCATGTCTAGTCTATCCTTTTGGAACAGTTACACAGAGTCCAGAAGATGTTTCATCTCACCACAGAACACATATTCCCCCAAACAAAGTCTAAATGGCGAGAAAAAAGCAGAGACAGGAGAGGGTGTTGTCTCAACGATGTCCAGCTGCTTGTCTCAGGGGAGCAGCAGCCCCACCCCGGTGGTGGCCCCCCCCAGCAACTGGCCAGTATAAAAAGCCCAGTGTCTCAAACGGTAGTTTGCCAACTCCACAGCACAAAACATCACATAATATAAAATGTTACAAAAGTCAAATATAAGTCAAATAATAGTCCAATAATGTAAAAGCAATATTAACGATTTAGCATTATCAGAATTACAATATAAAATTATAGAAAATGGAAATATACATAAAATATATACATTATAAATTTACATTGGGCCCCATTCTGGGCCGCAATACTGATATATCTAAATACCACTGGTACATCTAAAATACCACAGGTGTATCTAAAATTCCACTGTTACATCTTAAATACCATTTATACATCTTAAATACCAAGGTACATCTTAAATACCATTGATACATCTAAAATACCACTGATACATCTAAAATACCACTGATACATCTAAAATACCACTGGTACATCTAAAATAACACTGGTACATCTAAAATACCACTGGTAAATCTAAAATACCACTGGTACATCTAAAATACCACTGATACATCTAAAATACCACTGATACATCTAAAATACCACTGGTACATCTAAAATCCCACTGATACATCTAAAATATCACTGTATTATTGCCCAGAATGGGCCTCAATGTATATACCTATGTATGATATATTTAATGTATATTTTCCATTTTCTATAATTTTATATTGCTGATATTCTCGATTATAGCTAAATCGTTAATATCGTGCTTAATATTATTATTGACTTTTATTTAACATTATTTGACTTAGCTTTTGTAATAGGTAGGATGTAACATTATATATTGTGCCTGGTTTGTAGTAGCTGCCCTGGAGTTGGCAAACTACCGAATATGACACTAGGCTTGTTGTACTGCCGCCCCTAGTCTGGGAGGGAGTCACGTGATTCCACCTGAGGTGGGTGGCTGCTTCTCCTTCCTCGGGGCACTACGCAGCTGGACATCGTTGTGTCAACACCTCTCCTGTCTCTGCTTGTTTTCTTGCCATTTAGACTTTGTTTGGTAGAGTATGATTCGGGGTGAGACAAAAAAATCTTCACAGGACTCTGGAAACTCTGTTCACAGAGGATAGACTAGACAATTTTTGATGTTTTTCTGGGGTTTTTGCACAACTCTGAGACAACCACGCCTAGCTACAGCCCGACCTAATTCGATAACATCTGTGCACCGCACAGTTTTGGGGTTGTTTTTGCTGAACCTAGCTTCAGTAGAAAGGGGTTTTGTGACTGTTTTTGAGGATCTATTGATGGTCCCAAGTTAGGCGATTTTCTATCTCCTGGTTCCTGTCGTTTTGTATTTGGGGCCCAAAAATGGGGCCCCAATGTATATATTGTATAATGTATATTTCCCTTTTCTATAATTTTATATTCATACCGATAATAGCTAAATCGTTAATATCATGCTTTATACTATTATTGGACTATTATTGGGCTATTATTTTACTTAGCTATGTTTTTTGGTAGGATGTAAATTTTAAATTTTGAGACTAGGTTGTTGCTGGGGGGAGTCACGTGATTCCCCCAGGGGGTGGCTGCTCCTCCTTCCTCAGAAACACTATGGCTGGACATCCTGAGACAACACCCTCTCCTGTCTCTGCTTGTTTCTCGCAATTTAGACTCTGTGTGGTAGAGTATGTGTTCGGTGGTGAGACGAAACATACTTCTCAGGACTCTGTGTAACTCTGTTCACAGAGGATATACTAGACAGTGATTTTCGACGTTTTTCTGGGTTTGTGTCACAGTGACACTCTGAGATTACTCAGGTCTCTTGCTACAGATCCTGACCTAATTCGATAAGGCATCTGTGCACTGTCACAGTTTGGGATTGTTTATGCTGAACCTAGCTTCAGTAGAAAGGGAGTTTTGTGACTGTTTTGTAGGATCTATTGATGGTCCCCAGTTAGGGTCGATTTTCTATCTCCTTGTTCCTGACGCTGTGTTGCTGTTGCCTGTTATATTGCTGTTCTGCGAATTGGTCATTTTACTGGACAATCAAGCTGTTCTGATTGTCAGTTTAGTGCAGCTAGCTTATGAGAAGTTGTTCTGTCGTACACTGGTTGAGTCGAGTCTTAGAGTTACCGGGAGCACACTCATACACACATTTATTCTTATTTGTATATATTATTGTAATTACTGACATTGTACCTGATGGTACTTCGGAGTCATTTATATATATGTGCCCTCAGCACAGACTTATTGTATATGAGAGCAGTGTAGGAGCTACCCTCCTAATTAACCTCCTAATTGATATCTTAATATCTTTATATTTGATTTACTTTGCTACCCTAGATTTTCTCACTTTGTTAATAAACCTTTTAAATATATTTCGTTGGTTAGTACCCTATCAGTTGCAATCCTCTTTAAGATATATAATATGTCGGATAACTGTACCAGGATACTGACTTTGTTCAAAAGCCCAGTAACAGGCTGGATGCTAGAAGGGCTATCCTTTCTAGTGTTCACTGGAGATGTCTATTACAAATAGATATCGTGTCATTTTGTAACAAATGGGGGCCTGTCCGGGATGTTCTTGATCCAAGGTGTTGGAGGAATTGTCCAGTTTGCCATACTAGTAACTCTATGGTCAAACACTTTGAGTAATTTCCTAATCTGAAGACTAGGAGTTTGGTCTTGTACAACATTATAGGGGATGTATGTACCTGCCCGAGTCTCTTGATCCAAGGAGATGGAAATACAGTTAATGAGCTCTGGCTCTAAGACAACCAACACTGGTATAAATTGTAAAGTAAATTCTTACATTAGGATTCTAGCTTCCCATAATCACTCTCTCATATTGTACTTATTTTCGTGATGTATGAGAAGGTGAAAAAGTTAATTGATACTCTGACTTTGTCGAAGTTACGTACTTTAAAGCTTCAGACTTGTTGGCAGGTAGCCAAGTATCTGGGTGTGACGTACAACCGTAGTTATACCGCAGTAACAGTCAGAGCATTAATTAAAGATCTGTTGTTTCCTGATAATACAGAGAGTTCTGATTCAGAATCAGAGTCAGAGAGCTTAGTGTCACAATTAGGAAGTATGTCGCTAATTGATGACGTAGAAGTGAGAGCAACTCAGGCAGAGGTTTCTGAGCCTAGTGTTACTGCTCAGTTTTCTCTCACTCCCTACTGTCTGCCTCAGACATTAGTACAGAGTGTAGCTGGAAGTATGACACAGCCTCATACTAGTCCTGTTTATGCTACACCTGTCTCTTCTTATACTAGACCAGATCTAGACTATTGGCAAGGCTGGACTAGGTGCCCGACCTAGGGTCCATCCAGATAAACCTGTTCATTTACCTACTTCTCCCTTGCCCTTTGATCCTATATCTCAGGAGCAATTCAACAGGATGGAACGCCTAATATTGTTGCAAACTGCACAAATTGAGGCACAGAGGAAATTGAACGAGGAAGAGTTCCATAGAGAAACTGTTCATTTCCAGAGACAACAGAGTATTAGATCTGATCAGCCTAGTAAGACTATAGAGGATACATTTAACGTGCAGAAAGCTGCATCAATGGTCCCTAAGTTTCTGGAGACAGACCTGGACACGTATTTTGATGTGTTCGAGAATCAAGCACGTGCCATGAATTGGCCACGTAAGCATTGGGCTACATTGTTGCACACAGCTTTGACTGGCAGAGCTCAAACATGTACTGCTGCTTTGCCATTTGCCAAATACATTGACTATGACACAGTCAAAGAAACCATTCTTGAGACATATAATTTGTTACCTGTAAGTTACCAACGTGCATTTCGTACGTTACAACGACGACAGGGTCAAACTTGTGTGGAGTTTGCCCGTGAGAAAAAGCTTGCATTTGAGAGGTGGTGCAGAGCTTCCCAGTGTCAGACTTATGACACTCTCGTTCAGCTGATACTTCACGAGGAGTTCAACAACTGTATGTCTGCTGATGTACAAGAATATCTGATCGACCACACTGCCACAGATATTCTAGAGACTGCAGCATTAGCTGACAACTATGAAATTTCTCACACAATTGTACGTGCTAAAACTGAGAGAAAAAAGGTAACTAAAAAATGTCCTAGGAATTGGCAAACCAAATCAGCTGATCAGTGCCGGCCTAAAACTGCTACTGTTACTTCTCGTACCTTCACCAGGAAACCTGACATTCCTGAATCTGTCTCTGTAGCTAGACAGAAGTCTAATACTGAGAAGAAGAATGTCAAATGTAACTACTGTCTTAGGAAAGGTCATACTCGAGAATGTTGTTTTAAGTTAGAAAGAGATATGAGACAAGATCGTGCGGCTGGCGCCCCCACTCAAGTCGTATCCTCTTCGGTGCAACAAGGGCACCATCCTAGTCATACTTCTGACTCCCCAATTTTCGAGAATGTTCCTCAGAATAGATGACTAACATCAGACAGAGTATCTGATGAGAAGATTCAGTCAGCTATGAGTCCTTACTTATCGAGAGGCAAAGTAGGACTTGACGAATCTAAGCTCACTGAGATAATTACTTTCCGAGACACAGGTAGTTATCTTACGTTGTTAAGAGATGATGTATTGCGTTTAACTAATGATACCTATACCCAGATAGATGTATTGTTAGAAGCCTATGGAGGTGCTGTTATTAAAGTTCCTCTTCACAAAGTGTACCTTGAAACAAGCTATTATTCTGGTTATATGTCAGTTGGTATTTCCGGTGGTGAATTTCCTATCAGGTCAGTGGACTTGTTGATAGGAAACGATATCCTTCAGGCTGGTATTTGTAAGGAACCACTTGTGATTGATAATACCACTGAGGATAATTATGCCATTGAAGCTTATAGAGATAAGCCTATATTATTCCCTCTCAGTGCAATAACTCGTGCTATGTCAAAGATACAACAACAACCATCCTTGTCTCCTGCTGAGTTAGTTGATGATAATGACTTGGGGTTGAATATGTTGTTTAGTGATTATCTGCGGCCAGGATCACTAGCACTGACACCCCCCCTACCTCATCAGCCTAGTCAAGACACAACTGATGTGAAGATTCTAACTCATGACGATTTAATCAAGGATCAGTTTGTTGATCAGTCTTTGGAGAGACTGAGAGATATAGCAGTTACTGAGAGTGAAGCAAAGGATCTCGATAATTGTTATTATTACAGTAAAGGTGTACTATTGGAAAAAAGTACAAGTCAGTTGACAGCTGACTGTGATTCCACCACAGTCAAGCATCTTGTTGTTTTACCAGTTACATTTCGTGAGCAAGCTCTTGATTTTGCGCACAATAGTCCCATAGGAGGACATTTGGGTGTCAGGAAGACATGATTTGATATCTTTATTATGCACCCCATACCCATCCTGTGGGCGGTAGTCAAAAGATTACAGAGGACATAATGGGTCCAGGGACTGGACCTCAAAGTTTGATAGCTGAGCAAGTTACAAAGGTAATGAACTCAGATGGTCACAATCATGACAAGTTACAAAGGTATTTGCAGATTACAGAGGTATATATAGGGTCCAGAAACTGGGCCCCAAAGTTTTGATAGCTGAACAAGGTACAATGGTAATTAATTCACTAGTTACAAGGTAATGAATCATGTAAGTAAATTTACTTACGTCTGTACATGGTTGCACTCGTGAACAAATTATAAAGCAATGAGAAATCTATTAGTCTACACCCAGCCACAACTGTAATGAGTTATTGGTGCAAATTTTAATTGTTGGGTCTCACACACACACATATACATATACACATACATATATATACACACACATACACACACATACATGTATATACATACACACATACACATACACACATGTACATACACACACACACACACACACACACACACACACACACGTGTCAATGCTTTATTTACAGGGAGCAAAGTCAGGGTATTTTTCCAGAATGGTCTGTAATATACCACTGTGGATAAAATACTTTGACATATCTTGAACATTTCTGAATGAGTAGTCTCTGAATTCATTAATTTTATCGCACTCCAATACATAATGACGCAGGGTGTGACAATAATCCAACTGGCAAAGTTTACATCTTGTTTGGTCTACATCTGGTGGTGGTGATTTAACCTGCCAAAGATACTTGTAACCCAGACGGAGGCGGGCGGTAGTGACATCCAAGAGTCTGCTTATTTTGTTGGATGCACCATAGACATGTGGTTCCTCCTGCATGATAGAATGATGATAGATGGACTGACTGGTGTCAAACTCCCTGAGTCTTAAGTCAATAAAATTCAGTTGAAGTTCTTTTCGTATTATTGTTCTCAAACTGCTAACTGACAAGCCAAGATTGTAATCTACCCCCTCTTTGAAAGCATAAAACTTAGCCAATTTATCAGTTCTATCATGCATCTGAAGACCAATGTGAGATGGAATCCACAGCATGTGCACTCTGACTCTACTATCCAGAATCCTACCATACCTGTGCCTGGCTTCTGACACGAGCATGCTACAAGTTATACTTGATGAGTTGAGAGCATTTATGGATGACAGAGAATCAGTTACAATTAGAGAGTTAACCTTAGATACATGGACGCATTTGAGTGCAAGGAGTATGGCAAACAGTTCTGTCTGAAGGGTAGAGGCCCAGTTATTGATGCGTGCTCCAATTTCTTTAAGAGAGCCATCTCTCTGTATGACAACAGCAGCACTACCAGCTGCACCAGTGGATTGGTGAACAGAACCATCAACGTAAATAATTTGTGAGAGAGTGTGCTGTTTGGCTAAATTATCAATACAGTTTAAGGCATCATGTTTGGCTTCGAGGCGAAGCTTTGGTTGTGATTTAAGAAGTAGTTTGGGGGGAAATGGAGGGATGGTAGTTTGGAATGGGGTAATATTCCATGGAGCGGAGAAGTGCCGCTGTTGCCTTACTTGCCACAGATCATGTATCTGATTCATGCGGAGGTCGGTTCCAGTTTTTTCGATCTATCTGGAGGGATGTTCACCAGTGCTGAGGAAAGTTTGGAGGGCTTCTGTGCATGGGTTTGAATGGGCTTGCCTGAGCATATTAACCCCAATTAGGATATTTCTTTCAGTAACACGATCTCTGATGCTTGGAATATCAAGTTCTTTCTGCATATTTAAAATTTTGGCAGTACGAGGGCATCCTAAAATGATCCTCATTGCTTCGTTCTGCAGTTTTTCCAACCCTCCAAGCTTCCAGTCAGACACAAGAGCAAGTAGTGGGGCAGCATAATCAACTAATGATCTAATATAAGCAAGATACATCATTTTCACAATTTTAACATTAGCACCATACCTGGGGTGAAACCCTGCCACAACTCTAAGTGCTCTCAGCCTTTCTTTGTATTGACGACAAAGTCTCGTTACAACAGGTCCAAGTAGTGGGACCTCAAAGCCTAGATACCTGTATCTGTTTACATATTCTAGAAGAGACCCATCATGCAACTGGATCTGGCGAACTGTGCCTCTCTGTCGAGGAGGACGCCTATTGAGTATCTTTGTTTTATCAGTAGAGATTATCAACCCCAGGTCCTGACACGAGGCTAGTACATGGTTAAGGATGTTTTTGGGTGTTGGAGAATCCGGTGGTATGAATCATTATATCATCAGCAAAACTGATCATATAATGATGGGGCTGGCTAGGCATAGCATTAAGTAAGGCATTAATTAGAATATTGAATAGAGTGGGACTGAGCACACCTCCCTGTGGGGTTCCTAATTCAAAGTCTTTAGTTATACTTCTATGCCCCTGGAACAACACAGAAGACTTTCTGTTGGACAGGTAGCCTTTAATCCAGCGGAGAAGCCATCCTCCAACATCCATTCTGGCAAGTTCACTAATGATTACATGTCTGTTGGCAACATCAAAAGCAGATTTAAGGTCAAGGAAGGTAGTGTATGAGCTGTCAGTGTGCAGAGTAAGACACTTGGTAAACTGGCAAAACATTTCATTTGGCCGAGAATGAGGGACACTGTTGTTGATCATGTGCGACGTTGCCACGTCTGTCAGGTGACAGGCAAACCAGCTCACTCGCCTCCACCTGCTCCTCTCATACCAATAATTGTAAATGGTGATCCATTCTCACGTCTTATCATAGATTGTGTTGGTCCTCTGCCTAGAACCAAGTTGGGGAACCAATACCTGTTTACAATAATGGACGCAGCTACACGCTATCCTGAAGCCATTCCTTTGAGAAAAATTAATGCTCGTGCTATTGTCAGGGCATTGATGAAATTTTTCTCCCAGGTTGGATTGCCTCGAGAGATACAGTCGGATCAGGGATCCAACTTCACCTCTAAGATCTTTCGAGAAGCATTATCCCACCTAGGAATAAAATCAGTACTTTCTACCAGTTACCATCCTCAGTCCCAAGGTGCTCTAGAGAGATTTCATCAGACACTGAAGTGTATGATGAGAGCCTATTGTGAACATTTTTCTAGAGACTGGGATGAAGGTGTACCCTTTCTTCTGTTTGCTATAAGAGAAAGTGAGCAAGAAAGTCTAGGATTTAGTCCGTTTTAGCTAATATACGGACACCAAGTGCGTGGTCCTCTTGCTGTGTTGAAAGACTTGTGGACAGGAAAATCTAATCCATCATTAAGCACATCACCTTCATTAATGCAGAAGCATTTAACTGCTGCTCGAGAGCTTGCTTCGAAAAACCTAGTTTCAGCTCAGGCTAGGATGAAACAACAGTATGACAAGTGTGCTGTATCTCGCTCTTTTAAAGCAGGAGATAAGGTGATGGCACAGAAATTAGTACCAGGACATGCTCTACTAGCCAGGTATGATGGTCCCCTGGAAGTAGTGAAGAAGCTTAGTGACGTAAATTACCTAGTACGCACGCCTGGGAAAAGAAAATCCAATCATGTGTACCACATTAATCAGCTCAAAGCATACTACGCTAGCCCTCTACCTACTGCTTCTATTCTTCCTAGACCACAGGAAGGAAACGTCAGTCTGCCTGACATCTCTAGAGGTATAGAGGTGCGTTTAGAAAATTCAGTGACGCTACAATCACTCGATAATTTTCTAAGTAACCTTGATGCTGATAAAGCAAGTAATGTTAAGAACATGATTTTGCAGTACCCTGAATTGTTTAGTGATGTTCCTAAACGATGTACTCTGGGAGTACATGACGTTGATGTACAGGGAGCATCACCTATTAAGCAATCACCATACAGAATGAGTCCAACGAAACATAGAGCATTGAGAGAAGAAGTTGACTTTTTGTTATCTCATGGACTTATTGAACGCAGTAAAAGTCCATGGGCCTCACCGTGTATATTAGTGCCCAAGCCTGACGGTAGTTTCAGGATGTGTACTGATTACAGGAAAGTGAACTCTGTCACCTTGCCTGATGGTTATCCCTTACCTCGCATAGACGACCTGATTAATCGTGTGTCAGGAGCACAGTATGTCAGCCGTTTAGATCTCTTACGAGGATATTATCAAGTCCCGCTTACTGAACGTGCTCAAGAAATATCTGCCTTCACCGTTCAAGATGGATTGTTCAACTATCTCGTCACTCCATTCGGCTTGTGTAATGCTGCTTCGTCATTTCAACGTATTATGAACGAGTTGACCTACGACTTAGACGGAGTAGAAGCCTATCTGGACGATTTAGTGGTGTACAGTGACGAATGGGAACAACACTTGACACGTCTCAGAGCTTTGTTTGAGAAACTGACACATTACAATTTCACTGTTAACTTGGCTAAGTGTTGTTTTGGTCAAGCCAAGATTACCTATCTAGGGTTTTGTATAGGCCAAGGTGAAGTTGCTCCTATTGATGCTAAAGTTCGTGCTATTGCTGCTTTTCCAGTGCCACAGGATAGGAAGGGTGTGCAAAGATTCCTGGGTATGGCAGGTTATTATCGCAGGTTCTGTCCTAACTTTGCTCAAGTCGCTGCTCCTCTCACTGAACTCACTAGTAACAAAGTTCAGTTCATCTGGACTCAAGATTGTTCAGACTCATTTACAAGGTTGAAGCGCTTGCTTTCCTCTGCTCCTGTTTTGCAGAGTCCTAACTTCTCCCTACCCTTCTTTTTGCATATAGATGCGAGTGGTTATGCAGTGGGCGCGGTATTAATGCAAAAGTCTACTTCCACTGACATATTGCATCCTATTTGCTACTATTCCTCTTAACTCAAACGACATCAGAAAAACTATGCCACTATTGAAAAAGAGGCACTAGCTCTCATGGTGTCGTTAGAACATTTTGATGTATATTTGGGTACTTCTCCTTTTAAGATAAATGTATTTTCTGACCACAATCCTCTCACCTATATTAACACAATGAAGAGTAAAAATGCTAGGATAATGAGGTGGGCTCTCAGAATCCAGCCGTACTCCATAAGTATTAAACATATTAGTGGTCGATGTAATGTAATTGCTGACGCTCTGTCACGTCCTTAATTATCATTACAGCATTTAAATTAACATTTTGTGCCCAATATACTATTTTGTTACTTGCTATTTTAATTTAATTAAGTAAAGTAACATAAAATCAATACTGCCCATATAAAATTTTATGTGATCATGTCTAATTATAATTTCTTTCCATGTATCTACAGTGATTTGTATGTTGGTGTGTTGTGAAGGAGATGCGGAGAGAAACTGAGTGTGAGTGTAGTGTTTGGTGGGCGATGTTTGTTGCCGAGCAGACTGCTCCACAGCGACCCCCCCCCCACTTCTCTACACACCTTATTCTCTCAAGCTTCCCCATGCAGTCCAGTCCTTGCTGCTTCACATTCCACTACCACTGTATAAGAGTGGAATGTCGTCTCCTATCGCACAAGACTGCTGTTGTGTAGTCGTCACTACTATGACCACCACTGTTCGAGCCTCAGATGTCTCTATGCTGTCACCTCTACATCAGTGTATGGACATTACCGTGATTATGCTGATATACGAAGTTGTATACTACCCTAGTACGAGGGGCATATCTTATAGTGATATTGACACTAAAATTACTTGCCGTGACACCTGAGTGACTATATTTATATAATTTTTTGTAATACATGTGTTTGAGACATTACTACTTCTCCTAGTGCGACCGTTTGTCGTGATGGGGGGGTATTGCGCCCCCAGAATTGGGCCTCAATGTATATCTTGTATATTTCCATTTTCTATAATTTTATATTGCTGATATTCTCTATAAAAGCTAAATCGTCAATATCTTGCTTTATATTATTATTAGACTATTATTTGACTTATTTGTCTTATCTATATTTATTAGGTAGGATGTGATATTTTATATTGTGTTGTAACTGCCTTGGAGTTGGCAAACTACTGTTATGCTGCCGGCGTCTAGTTGCTGGGAGGAGTCAGTCGCTGAACACACCTGAGCTGGGTGGTTGTTCCTCTTCCCTCTCTCTCTCTGGCCTGCTGACCCTCGTCGAGTCAACACCTCACTCCTATTTTCTACTTGTTTTCTCGACATTAGACTCTGTTGGGTAGAGTATGCATTCGTTGGTGAGGCGAATCATACTTCTCAGAACTCTGTGTAACTTTGTTCACAGAGAATAGACTAGACAGTGATTTTCGACGTTCTGGGTTGTGTGTCACATTGACACTCTGATTAAACTCAGGTCTCAAGCTATAGCTCCGGACCTAATTCGATAAGGCATCTGTGCACCGCCACAGTTTGGGATTGTTTATGCTGAACCTAGCTTCAGTAGTGTAGTGATACCGCTCTTGTGGAGAGCCGCAGCAGGACACAATACGGCACCACCTCAGGGGGCCCCTAACAATAACAACAAACAGTACGGCGATGGCCCAGCATGGCGTGTGGTCTCGCTCTTACACAAATACATTCGTGATGCAGATTACATGGTAAGCTTAAATATGTCGCCAGTAGCTATAGCTTTTCTGAGGACATATGCACCTTACATCACCTGTCCTGCAGCAGCAGTCATTAGATGTATTTTCTTCTGTTGCAGACATGTACCATGGATTTTGTGTTCAATAAAGCCTAGAAATGAGGCCTGTGTTTTTATCACAACAATTTATTGAACACAAATATCCTGGGCTACCTGGTGGCGATTCTGAGCTAGACTACACAGCAAAATGGACGTTTACTGAAACCTGAGAGGCTAGACTCTGACCCCAGTGTATCAACGGCTGCTCAGGAATGGAAGCACTGGTTTAAGACTTTCGAAAACTTCTTGAGAGCCTTTCCTCAGGAAGATCTAGATAAACTAAGCCTGCTCATCAACTTTGTGTCACCTAAAATCTATGAGGTTATTTCTGAGTGTAATACCTATGAAGATGCTATCAATGCCCTCAAGTCTCAGTATATTAAGCCCACAAATGAAATCTTTGCACGATATCGTCTTGCAACTCGCCGCCAGCAGATTGGTGAATCCTTAGAGGAATACTTTCAAGCATTGAAAATATTAGGTAAGGACTGTAACTTCCGAGCGGTGACAGCTTCTCAGTATTGTGAAGAGTCCATCAGGGATGCTTTTATCAGTGGCCTGCAATCACCAATAATAAGGCAGCGTTTATTGGAGAATAAAACTCTGGACTTAGCCACTACCCTTGACCAGGCAAGATCATTAGATTCAGCTCAGAAGAATTCTGAAGTGTACAGTACTACCCAGCCTTCTCGAGTGGTAAGTGCTGTAACTCCCGACCAAGACTCTTTTAATGAGGTTACCGTGGAACCTGCTTCAGTGACAGCAGCTGCAGGCACAAAGTGTTTCTTTTGTGGTTTTTCAAGACATCCACGTCCAAAGTGTCCGGCTCGTGAAGCAATGTGCCATCAATGCCATAAGAAAGGTCACTTTGCTAAAGTATGTCGTGCTAATACATCAACAAGAGCTAGTGCTTCTATGCATTCCGACCAGGCGACTCTAGCAACAGTGACTTCTGCGGCTGCTCCAAATTCACTGTCAAAGGCAGTTGTGAAAGTGTTCATCAAAGGAACAGAAGTAGATGGTCTGATTGACAGTGGCAGCTCAGAGAGTTTCATCAACCTTGACGTAGTTAAACGCCACTCCTTGACGGTACATCACTCATCAGGTACCGTTTCCATGGCATCAACATTTTCTCTATTCAGACGTTAGGGTTTTGTAAGGTAAACCTTAGAGTTAATGACAGGGATTATCAAGATGTACATTTAGCTGTTCTGCCACAACTGTGCTCTGATGTGATCCTTGGTCAGGACTTTCAGAAGCGTCATGGTAGTGTTACCTTAACATATGGAGGTGAACTGCCTCCTCTCGTTGTCTGTGGTCTTAGCACTTTAAGGGTAGACCCACCAAAGCTGTTTGCGAATCTTACTGCGGATTGTCATCCTATATCAGCTAAGTCACGCCGCTATTCTTATGAAGATAGGATGTTCATTGAGAAAGAAACTCAGAGGCTGCTGAAGGAGGGTATTATAGAACCAAGTAATTCTACGTGGCGTGCACAGGTCGTTGTTGTCAAGGATGATTATAGGAAACGGAGGCTGGCTATCGACTATTCTGAGACAATCAACAAATTTATACTTCTTGATGGGTACCCTCTACCTCGAATTGATGATACAGTGAACAAAATTGCTCAGTACTATGTGTTTAGCACAATTGATCTACGAAGTGCCTATCATCAAGTCCCTATAAGGAATGAAGATAAACCATACACAGCGTTTCAGGCTAGTGACGGCCTCTATCAGTTTACCAGAGTCCCTTTTGGGGTTACCAATGGGGTAGCCTGTTTCCAACGAATTATGGATTCACTCATTCAGGAAGAGCAACTTATGGGAACTTATGCATATTTAGATAATGTTACCATTTTTGGAAGCTGCCAAGAAGAAAAATATCAGTTACAATGAAGAAAAGTGCACTTTTTCCTTGATAAGTTTTTGGAAGCTGCCAAGAAGAAAAATATCAGTTACAATGAAGAAAAGTGCACTTTTTCCACTAAAAGGCTTAACATCCTTGGTTATGTGGTGGAAGGAGGTGCAATATCCCCAGACCCTGAAAGACTTCGACCTCTACGGGAACTTCCAATGCCCCAAGACAAAAAGTCACTCCAAAGAACTCTTGGTCTTTTTGCTTATTACTCACAGTGGATCTACAACTATTCAAGTAAAGTTCGCCCACTGAGTGCTACCACGATATTTCCTGTGACAAAGGAAGCAGAAACTGCTTTCTATACTCTCAAACAGGATATTGAAAACTCAGTAGTTCAGGCCATTGATGAGTCCCTACCATTCGAGGTGGAAACGGATGCATCTGAAGTTGCCATTGCTGCAGTCCTATCTCAGGCAGGACGTCCCGTTGCTTTCTTTTCAAGAACTTTTCAAGGATCAGAGAAGTGCTATGCTGCTGTAGAAAAGGAAGCCCAGGCCATCATAGAAGCAGTTCGCCACTGGAGGCATTATTTAACAGGCAGACATTTCACTGTAAGGACTGACCAACGGTCCGTGATGTATATGTTTGACAAGAAGCACAAAAGTAAGATCAAGAATGACAAGATATTACGCTGGAGGATGGAACTATCGTGTTATAACTTTGATATTCTGTATCGACCGGGTGAAGAAAACATTTCACCTGATGCATTCTCTAGGTCCCACTGTGGAGCAGCATGTCATGATTTGCAATCACTCTCAGAGCTCCACAAGGCCTTGTGTCACCCAGGAGTTACACGCCTGTATCATTTTGTTAAATCTAAGAATATGCCCTACTCAGTGGAAGAGGTGCGACAAGTGATCAGATCATGCAGAGTATGTGCAGAGTGCAAGCCAAACTTTCACCAGCCAGAGAAAACTCATCTCATAAAAGCCACCCAGCCTTTCGAGAGACTGAATATAGATTTCAAAGGACCTCTACCAAGCATAAACCAGAATAGGTATTTCCTTAACATAGTAGATGAATATTCTAGGTTTCCTTTTGTGTTCCCCTGTGCAAATATGACTGCTTCAACTGTCATCAGTTGTCTTTCCCAGTTATTCGCTATTTTTGGTATGCCGGCCTATATCCATTCAGACAGGGGATCCTCGTTCATGAGTAATGAACTTCATGAGTTTTTGGCTAACAAATGGATTGCTTGCAGCAGAACAACAAGCTACAACCCTCAAGGCAATGGTGAAGTGGAGCGGTTCAATGGTACTATATGGAAGTCAGTTACAATGACACTGAAATCTCGCAATCTACCGGTTCAACACTGGCAGACTGTCTTACCTGATGCCCTTCACTCTATTAGATCATTGCTGTGCACAGCTACTAATGCTACCCCTCATGAGAGACTCTTCAACTATTCACGTCGTTCCTCTACGGGAGCCTCCATGCCCACCTGGTTATGTCACCCTGGACCCATTCTCCTGAAGAGTCACCGTAGGATGAACAAGACGGATCCTTTAGTGGAAGAGGTAGAGCTCCTACAAGCTAATCCGCATTATGCCCACATTCGCTACCAAAATGGTGAAGAGACTACTGTATCTACAAGACACTTAGCCCCAGTTGAAACCAATGTTAGTGCGGAATCTCAAGATACACCAATAGATGTTGCGAAAGATGCTTCGGTTTCTCCAGGGAAGCCTTTTCAGGCTACCCCTATTGAAATAGAGGATGCCGCTCCAGTAGATAGTCAAACCCCGCTAGAAAATACCGAACCCGGTGAAGAGGCTCAAGGGCTACGAAGGTCTGGACGTACACGTCACCCACCTAACCGTTTGGAGGATTACTGTATCTGATATTTTAGAAGGGGAGATTGTAGTGATACCGCTCTTGTGGAGAGCCGCAGCAGGACACAATATGGCACCACCTCAGGGGGCCCCTAACAATAACAACAAACAGTACGGCGATGGCCCAGCATGGCGTGTGGTCTCGCTCTTACACAAATACATTCGTGATGCAGATTACATGGTAAGCTTAAATATGTCGCCAGTAGCTATAGCTTTTCTGAGGACATATGCACCTTACATCACCTGTCCTGCAGCAGCAGTCATTAGATGTATTTTCTTCTGTTGCAGACATGTACCATGGATTTTGTGTTCAATAAAGCCTAGAAATGAGGCCTGTGTTTTTATCACAACAAGTAGAAAGGGAGTTTTGTGACTGTTTTGGAGGATCTACTGATGGTCCCCAGTTAGGGTCGATTTTCTATCTCCTTGTTCCTGATGGTGTGTTGCTGTTGCCTGTTATATTGCTGTTCTGCGAATTGGTCATTTTACTGACAATCAAGCTGTTCTGATTGTCAGTTTAGTGCAGCTAGCTTATGAGAAGTTGTTCTGTCGTACACTGGTTGAGTCGAGTCTTAGAGTTACCGGGAGCACACTCATACACACATTTATTCTTATTTGTATATATTATTGTAATTACTGACATTGTACCTGATGGTACTTCGGAGTCATTTATATATATGTGCCCTCAGCACAGACTTATTGTATATGAGAGCAGTGTAGGAGCTACCCTCCTAATTAACCTCCTAATTGATATCTTAATATCTTTATATTTGATTTACTTTGCTACCCTAGATTTTCTCACTTTGTTAATAAACCTTTTAAATATATTTCGTTGGTTAGTACCCTATCAGTTGCAATCCTCTTTAAGATATATAATATGTCGGATAACTGTACCAGGATACTGACTTTGTTGCAAAAGCCCAGTAACAGGCTGGATGCTAGAAGGGCTATCCTTTCTAGTGTTCACTGGAGATGTCTATTACAAATAGATATCGTGTCATTTTGTAACATGGTAGTACTGGTCTTGACTGTGGCAGTTGTGGAAAATATTGGGTATTTTCCCGAAAGGTTATACTCGATAGCCTTTTTAATGTGAATATTCTTAATGTGTGGCTGTTGGTTCGTATTTTTCTTGAGATGGAGAGAGAACCATCGCTACGGTCGCGTGGGTAAGCGGAGCTGGGTCATGCGAGGGCAGGGAGCTGTCTGTCTCGTGGGATAAGCGGAAGGTGGAACGATGGGAGAGTTCTGGTTATAAAGGAGACATGAATCGGCGTTTACAACTACCAAATCGCGGTTAATGGTCTCTCTTCACAATAGTGAATGTTGTGAATATTCGCCGGGCATAATGTGGGACATTAAGTCCAAGAAACTACAATAATAGAGTGATAATGTGTTAAATAGTGACCGACGCCGCCATTACGGTTTGTTGATGGAGGAAATGTGCGTCGGTTCGATCAGTGTTCATCGTACACAATTATTAATGGAATAAGTTCTAACGAGGGTAAATTAGTGGGACATTAAACCGACGGGTGAATAGTTTTTAAAGTGTTACGTATAAACTGTAATAAAGGGGTATAGTGAGAGGATATGAATCACTACCCCGACCAACCACGTTAAATAACGCCCGGTCTCGTGGGCGTAAGAGAGTTCAAGGGATCAATCTTCTCTTAACTCATCGGGACAACCACCAACATCATCGTCTTGCCGGAAGATTAATCTCTACCGAGCAGGACCACGAGATCCGTCGAAGAATAGCGACAAGAATGCTGTTTCTTCCCCACTGTAAGTACTCTTATTATCTTAGCAACCGTCTGGCCAGTAGGTATGTTGGGATAATGTGGGTATACGGTGGGAATGATAATGACGGGCTCTTCCAGTAAACAGCAATGACACGGATAAAGGGTGAGTGATATTAATAAGTTGTACCCTTACTTCCTTCTCCCCAATCAGTCAGAAATTAACCCATACAGTCCACTAAAATTAACAATACCGTAAATATTGGTGTTACCTATTCTTAATAAACTGGTCAAGGATAGATGTTTGGTTTAGAGTGAGAATATCGAAGGGACCCCTTGGACGCGACCAGGAGTGGGTCAAGTTTTCTCACACGCTTCCACGGGGGTAACCGCGGTAAAATTATACTAGTCGGTCATCTCCCCGGGAGATTATTTTGTTGTAAGTGGCGGTGAAGCCCAGACAGGTAATCTCTTAATTCCCCACATCGCCCGTTGGTCCTTCCTGAACCGGATGTGATTAGTGAATTAATCATTATTGAATTAATTATTTAATAATTATGTGACTGATTGTAGAAAGTGAGTATAGAGTACACAGATTAATTAATTGTGGGGTGGATTGTAATTAGTCCAATCAATTGCTAACACAGGCGTGGCTACGATTTGTGCAAGAGTAAGGTGTGAGAATCACCTTTATAAAGGATTTACTTAATTGCACTATCAGTGGTTATTAATTCTACAACCATGACTGAACCTAACGGAGTTCCCATGCCGGGTAGCAAAACCATGGATATTAAAGGCAAGAAAGCGTCGTTACAAGCTCGCAAGGGACATGTGACAAAGGCACATAATACGTGTGTGGACTTAGTGAACGAGCCGTCGACGAGTGCTATTGACTTAGAAACAAATTTCGAGTTACTAGAACGTAGGTACGCGTCGTACGTGCAGTGGTTAGAAGTCTATGAAATTGAGTTACTGGAGGATTGTGCGAGCGATGAGGATCGAGAAACACTGTTACAACAATATGGTGACTTGGAAGAAGTCATTTGTGCTTGCAAAGTTAAGGTACTGGATAGGCTAAAGAGTATGAGTGACGTGGTGGGCCAACCTCACGCGGTAAATAAAATGTCCCTCCCCCAGACTCCCAGAAGTACAGTTGTTGTCGTTCCAGCCGGGAGACAGCTGGGAGGAATTTTGGTCAATTTTCAAGGCAATGGTACATGATCGGAAGGATCTGGAAAGTGTTGCTAAGTTGATTTATTTAAAGGGACAATTGAGGGGAGATGCCCTCATTCTCATTCAGGCTTTCCCCAATGTAAACAACTCTTATAGAGAAGCTGTTCGTCTGCTAGAGAGTACTTATGGTAATTCGGAACAGCATACATTGGATTTAGTAACTGTAGTGGTTAATTTTAAATCGCCAGATCACAACTATAAAGGGTTGCAACAATTTCGGATCAAACTGGAGAGCACTCTCAAGATTTTGAGTAATAAACACAATTTGGAGAATACAAGTTGGTTCGTGGGTCCGGTGATACGAGCTAAATTGAACCATAAGACGATAGAGTGGTTATCTAACAAGTACCACAAGGCTTACTTCGGGTTGGAGGAGATAAGGACGGGTTTGCAGGAATTAATTGTTCAGTTGCAAACTAGCCAGCCCACTACCTTTAAGAATACAGGTCATAATGACGTTGAGTCATCAGTTAAGTTCCACAAAGGGAAAAATTATCCCAATGGTAATAGTTACAACCCATCCACTAAAAAGGGTTATGTTGGCACATATCAAGTGACAGGGACCAGTAATAGTGGTTCGTCACAACAAGACAGAAAGAATAAACACCCCAATAAGGGTAACCCGGGGGGTAAGCTGTCGAGCCAAGAGAAGAGAGATTGTCTCTTCTGTAATGAAACCCATCTCTCTAAACTTTGCGTTACCTATAATTCTTGGGATGCGAAAGTGAAGAGATTGGATGAACTGGACCGTGTATTCGATGTCTTGGTAATCATAATGTGAGGGATTGCCAGACCAAACTGAATACTTGTCACCAATGCAATAATGGCAGGCACCACATAGTGATGTGTAAGAGCGGGTGTAATCCTAGTAATGGTAAGGATAATCACCCCGACACTACAGTGGCGCACGTAAAACTTGCAGCTAACGTTCGTAATGGTTTAGCTGAAGTAGCATGTAGTGATACCGCTCTTGTGGAGAGCCGCAGCAGGACACAATACTGCACCACCTCAGGGGCCCCTTACAATAACAACAAACAGTACGGCGATGGCCCAGCATGGCGTGTGGTCTCTCTCTTACACAAATACATTCGTGATGCAGATTACATGGTAAGCTTAAATATGTCGCCAGTAGCTATAGCTTTTCTGAGGACATATGCACCTTACATCACCTGTCCTGCAGCAGCAGTCATTAGATGTATTTTCTTCTGTTGCAGACATGTACCATGGATTTTGTGTTCAATAAAGACTAGAAATGAGGCCTGTGTTTTTATCACAACAATTTATTGAACACAAATATCCTGGGCTACCTGGTGGCGATTCTGAGCTAGACTACACAGCAAAATGGAGCGTTTACTGAAACCTGAGAGGCTAGACTCTGACCCCAGTGTATCAACGGCTGCTCAGGAATGGAAGCACTGGTTTAAGACTTTCGAAAACTTCTTGAGAGCCTTTCCTCAGGAAGATCTAGATAAACTAAGCCTGCTCATCAACTTTGTGTCACCTAAAATCTATGAGGTTATTTCTGAGTGTAATACCTATGAAGATGCTATCAATGCCCTCAAGTCTCAGTATATTAAGCCCACAAATGAAATCTTTGCACGATATCGTCTTGCAACTCGCCGCCAGCAGATTGGTGAATCCTTAGAGGAATACTTTCAAGCATTGAAAATATTAGGTAAGGACTGTAACTTCCGAGCGGTGACAGCTTCTCAGTATTGTGAAGAGTCCATCAGGGATGCTTTTATCAGTGGCCTGCAATCACCAATAATAAGGCAGCGTTTATTGGAGAATAAAACTCTGGACTTAGCCACTACCCTTGACCAGGCAAGATCATTAGATTCAGCTCAGAAGAATTCTGAAGTGTACAGTACTACCCAGCCTTCTCGAGTGGTAAGTGCTGTAACTCCCGACCAAGACTCTTTTAATGAGGTTACCGTGGAACCTGCTTCAGTGACAGCAGCTGCAGGCACAAAGTGTTTCTTTTGTGGTTTTTCAAGACATCCACGTCCAAAGTGTCCGGCTCGTGAAGCAATGTGCCATCAATGCCATAAGAAAGGTCACTTTGCTAAAGTATGTCGTGCTAATACATCAACAAGAGCTAGTGCTTCTATGCATTCCGACCAGGCGACTCTAGCAACAGTGACTTCTGCGGCTGCTCCAAATTCACTGTCAAAGGCAGTTGTGAAAGTGTTCATCAAAGGAACAGAAGTAGATGGTCTGATTGACAGTGGCAGCTCAGAGAGTTTCATCAACCTTGACGTAGTTAAACGCCACTCCTTGACGGTACATCACTCATCAGGTACCGTTTCCATGGCATCAACATCTCTCTCTATTCAGACGTTAGGGTTTTGTAAGGTAAACCTTAGAGTTAATGGCAGGGATTATCAAGATGTACATTTAGCTGTTCTGCCACAACTGTGCTCTGATGTGATCCTTGGTCAGGACTTTCAGAAGCGTCATGGTAGTGTTACCTTAACATATGGAGGTGAACTGCCTCCTCTCGTTGTCTGTGGTCTTAGCACTTTAAGGGTAGACCCACCAAAGCTGTTTGCGAATCTTACTGCGGATTGTCATCCTATATCAGCTAAGTCACGCCGCTATTCTTATGAAGATAGGATGTTCATTGAGAAAGAAACTCAGAGGCTGCTGAAGGAGGGTATTATAGAACCAAGTAATTCTCCGTGGCGTCACAGGTCGTTGTTGTCAAGGATGATTATAGGAAACGGAGGCTGGCTATCGACTATTCTGAGACAATCAACAAATTTACACTTCTTGATGGGTACCCTCTACCTCGAATTGATGATACAGTGAACAAAATTGCTCAGTACTATGTGTTTAGCACAATTGATCTACGAAGTGCCTATCATCAAGTCCCTATAAGGAATGAAGATAAACCATACACAGCGTTTCAGGCTAGTGACGGCCTCTATCAGTTTACCAGAGTCCCTTTTGGGGTTACCAATGGGGTAGCCTGTTTCCAACGAATTATGGATTCACTCATTCAGGAAGAGCAACTTATGGGAACTTATGCATATTTAGATAATGTTACCATTTGTGGCAAGACCCAGGAGGAACATGATGCAAACCTTGATAAGTTTTTGGAAGCTGCCAAGAAGAAAAATATCAGTTACAATGAAGAAAAGTGCACTTTTTCCACTAAAAGGCTTAACATCCTTGGTTATGTGGTGGAAGGAGGTGCAATATCCCCAGACCCTGAAAGACTTCGACCTCTACGGAACTTCCAATGCCCCAAGACAAAAGTCACTCCAAAGAACTCTTGGTCTTTTTGCTTATTACTCACAGTGGATCTACAACTATTCAAGTAAAGTTCGCCCACTGAGTGCTACCACGATATTTCCTGTGACAAAGGAAGCAGAAACTGCTTTCTATACTCTCAAACAGGATATTGAAAACTCAGTAGTTCAGGCCATTGATGAGTCCCTACCATTCGAGGTGGAAACGGATGCATCTGAAGTTGCCATTGCTGCAGTCCTATCTCAGGCAGGACGTCCCGTTGCTTTCTTTTCAAGAACTTTTCAAGGATCAGAGAAGTGCTATGCTGCTGTAGAAAAGGAAGCCCAGGCCATCATAGAAGCAGTTCGCCACTGGAGGCATTATTTAACAGGCAGACATTTCACTGTAAGGACTGACCAACGGTCCGTGATGTATATGTTTGACAAGAAGCACAAAAGTAAGATCAAGAATGACAAGATATTACGCTGGAGGATGGAACTATCGTGTTATAACTTTGATATTCTGTATCGACCGGGTGAAGAAAACATTTCACCTGATGCATTCTCTAGGTCCCACTGTGGAGCAGCATGTCATGATTTGCAATCACTCTCAGAGCTCCACAAGGCCTTGTGTCACCCAGGAGTTACACGCCTGTATCATTTTGTTAAATCTAAGAATATGCCCTACTCAGTGGAAGAGGTGCGACAAGTGATCAGATCATGCAGAGTATGTGCAGAGTGCAAGCCAAACTTTCACCAGCCAGAGAAAACTCATCTCATAAAAGCCACCCAGCCTTTCGAGAGACTGAATATAGATTTCAAAGGACCTCTACCAAGCATAAACCAGAATAGGTATTTCCTTAACATAGTAGATGAATATTCTAGGTTTCCTTTTGTGTTCCCCTGTGCAAATATGACTGCTTCAACTGTCATCAGTTGTCTTTCCCAGTTATTCGCTATTTTTGGTATGCCGGCCTATATCCATTCAGACAGGGGATCCTCGTTCATGAGTAATGAACTTCATGAGTTTTTGGCTAACAAAGGGATTGCTTGCAGCAGAACAACAAGCTACAACCCTCAAGGCAATGGTCAAGTGGAGCGGTTCAATGGTACTATATGGAAGTCAGTTACAATGACACTGAAATCTCGCAATCTACCGGTTCAACACTGGCAGACTGTCTTACCTGATGCCCTTCACTCTATTAGATCATTGCTGTGCACAGCTACTAATGCTACCCTCATGAGAGACTCTTCAACTATTCACGTCGTTCCTCTACGGAGCCTCCATGCCCACCTGGTTATGTCACCCTGGACCCATTCTCCTGAAGAGTCACCGTAGGATGAACAAGACGGATCCTTTAGTGGAAGAGGTAGAGCTCCTACAAGCTAATCCGCATTATGCCCACATTCGCTACCAAAATGGTGAAGAGACTACTGTATCTACAAGACACTTAGCCCCAGTTGAAACCAATGTTAGTGCGGAATCTCAAGATACACCAATAGATGTTGCGAAAGATGCTTCGGTTTCTCCAGGGAAGCCTTTTCAGGCTACCCCTATTGAAATAGAGGATGCCGCTCCAGTAGATAGTCAAACCCCGCTAGAAAATACCGAACCCGGTGAAGAGGCTCAAGGGCTACGAAGGTCTGGACGTACACGTCACCCACCTAACCGTTTGGAGGATTACTGTATCTGATATTTTAGAAGGGGGAGATTGTAGTGATACCGCTCTTGTGGAGAGCCGCAGCAGGACACAGGGGGCCCCTAACAATAACAACAAACAGTACGGCGATGGCCCAGCATGGCGTGTGGTCTCGCTCTTACACAAATACATTCGTGATGCAGATTACATGGTAAGCTTAAATATGTCGCCAGTAGCTATAGCTTTTCTGAGGACATATGCACCTTACATCACCTGTCCTGCAGCAGCAGTCATTAGATGTATTTTCTTCTGTCTGCCCGAGGCAAAACATTGTACCATGGATTATGTGTCAATAAAGCCTAGAAATGAGGCCTGTGTTTTTATCACAAACAGTAGCACTACCTGTGTTGGACAGAAAGATAAATTGAGGCGGTAAATCCTTAATGTGATGAAAGTAGCAGGATCCTACGACTTAATAATATCAGCGGTTTTCTCTCAGATAGAAAGGGCCCAGGTCGTATACTACGTTTATATAAACATCGGTCTCAGATAAAAGGGCCCAGTCATATGACAGGGTTATAAACGTCGGCTGGAGACTACCGGAGAAGATCTCCACTGTGGGTCTTAATGCCACCACGCAGAGACTCTCACAGAATAATGTGAAACTGGCACCCTCAGTGGTCAATAATGACTCGTGGGACCAATAGGAGTATTAATAGGCAGCGACTATTATGCAGCCTTTGTGAAGGGTATGACGAAGAGGTGCGGAGTCACTCTTCTCAACACTAGTGCAGGCCATGTATTTATGGCAGGCTTCCTCGCAGTAATGAATGACTGGAGGAAGCCATAAATGCAGTCACTGTGTGTCTTACGCACTGAAACGCCCCCAGTGTACATATTCTTCATAGAGAATGCTGTTGAACCAGTGCACAATTGTGAGAACTGGACAGTATCGGGATTAATGTACATGAGGAAAGTCCAGATAACTCCTTTACTCAGGAACAATACCTGAAGGATGTTAAATTCGAGTCTGGACAATACTGGGTGTGACTCCCATGGAAGCTAAACCATCCGGAACTACCCACTATTTACCGGATGGCGTATGGTCAGTTAAAGGCCCAGCTCCACGAATTGAGTAAGACACCAGAATTGTTGACAGCTTATAATACAATAATTAATGAACAGTTATATAATCAGTTCATAGAGGAAGTACCCCTGAGCAAACCAAGATTCATGGCCACTACTTACCTCATCACGGAGTGAAGAAGTATTCGAAAACCACTCCTTTGAGGATCGTGTTTAATTGTAGTGCCAGGGGTAATAAAAATGTACCTAGTTTGAATGATTGTTTGATGACAGGTCCGTTGCTGACGGAGAAATTGGGAGATGTGTTATTGAATTTCAGAGTTAATGATTATGCCTTTACGGCAGACATAAGTAAAGCTTTCCTGAGAGTGGGATTGCAAGAAACGGATCGGGATTACACAAGATTCCTGTGGACAGAGGATCCTAGCAATCCACTTAGTCCGCTGAAAACCTTCAGATTCAGAAGTGTTTTATTTGGTGCTACTTCTAGTCCGTTCTTACTTCAGGCGACGATAAATGCGCATCTTAAACGTACAGGTGGTCCACTGAGTGAAATAATGAGTAAACAATTCTGTGTGGACAATTTCCTGGGTGTGACGTCAACTGAAGAGGAGCTAATGAAGATATATGAAGTGGCTAATGGCATAATGCAAGGTGCAAATATGCCTCTCAGGGAGTGGAATAGTAATTCGTCCAGGTTAAAAGACCGAATAAATAAAGATAATCCCGGAGATGGAGTATCTGGGTGTAGCAATGTATTGGGACTGACTTGGGATACTGAGAGAGACTTGTTATCGTTAAAACCTAATAATTATAGTATGCCCAAGAAATTAACGAAGAGAGTCCTACTTGCTGAAGTTTCAAAATGTTTCGATCCACTAGGTTTAGTGGCGCCTCTTACACTCCGAGGGAAATTATTGGTACAAGAGGCATGGAAGCAGAAGTGTGCTTGGGATGAAACCCTACCTGAGGAATTCGTTAACAGGTGGGAAGAATTAATTGGTGATTACGAGAAAATTCCAATGTTGGAGTTCCCGCGCCGGGTGGCAGTTCAAGGAGTGGAAAATACACTCCACATTTTTTGCGATGCTTCTAAATTAGCGTATGGAGCAGTCGCTTATCTTCAATGTAATAAAGACATTTCTCTTGTCATGTCTAAAGCTAAATTGGCTCCAATTAAATTACGTACCTTACCTCAGTTGGAATTAACAGCCATTTGTGTGGGTGTCAAATTAGCTGATTATATATGGAGTAAATTGCCGGAGATAAATATTAGCGACACCATAATTTGGTCTGATAATGAGGTATCCTTGCAGTGGATCCGTAACGGGAACAGCAAGATTATATTCGTGCAAAATAGAGTCGCAGAAATTAACCAGATGCAAGAGAAATATGAAAGTTTGGGCCAACATAAGTTAACTTTTAATCACATCACTAACTCATCTCAGACCACTAATAACACAACAAAAAGCAGCAGTTAGAATAATAACACATTCACACTCCAGACAACATACTCCACCAATATTCAAAAACCTAAACTTACTCACCATACAAGACATCCATACTTTTTACTGTGCCTATTACATACATAGAACACTATGCAAATATTAACCCACCACTCAAACTTCTCCTTACCAATTTTAACAGGACACATGAACATAACACTAGACACAGATCACTCCTCGATGTTCCCCGTGTCCATCTAACACTATGTAAAAACTCAATGCATATAAAAGGCACGAAAATTTGGAATTCATTACCTGTCATTGCCAAAGAAACCCTGCCTGTACCCCAATTCAAAACGATGCTAAAAAAACACCTTCTCACCCAAACCTAAATGCTCAATATCAAACATTCCCAACAAAGTAGAATAATCACTTAAATGTAAAAAACTTACTAATCACTTAAATGTAAAAACCTGTTATGAATAATACATACTAAGCTAACTGTTTCCATAATATTTATTATAATGACCACGTAAACTGTAACTGCAATGCAATTAATTGTTTTAAAATGTTATCTCACTCAATTAGTTGCATTGCTACAATTAATTGATATGTTCAACTTATTTCCAAACTTTATAACTTAGATACACAATTATACTTATTTTATAAATTATCAACCATAACTTTTTACAATGTAGTCTACAATTAAGTAGACCTAAGAATGCCCGCAATGCACAGCATATTAGGGGCTTTTGGCATGTACATCTCATTAATACCTATGTATCTTGTCTACCCAACCATGTATCACTGTACCATGTCTCAATAAAGTATAAAGTATTATACATACCGGGAGAAGAGAATCCAGCTGACTTCTTGTCTCGTGGGTTGACTTATGCAAAATTTGTGAAGACTATCGTGGTTTAAGGGACCCAGTTGGTAGGTGGATAAAATTAATTAACCTGTTCAAAAGGCGCATATTGCTCAGGTGGAAATTACTGTGAACACGGCTCCAGTCCTCGGTCCCTCCTTAGCCATTGATATAAATAGATACTCATCCTTCCCAAAATTGATTAATGTCACGAAGTTGGTGTTTAACTTCACAAACAAGATGAATATCCCGTATGATTTTCCTCATCCCCTGAAATACTGGGTACAGATAGTACAAGGAGATATCTATGGAGAGGAGATTAAATTACTAAGGGATGGAAAAATTGGGAAAGGTTCAATAATAGAGAAATTGGGGCTGTACTTGGAGGATGACGTAATCAGGTGCAGAGGTAGATTGCAAAATGCTGAATTGGGTGAATATGCTAAACATCCTATCTTGCTGCCCAAGACTCATCATCTGACAACTTTAATTGTATTAAATGCCCATAAAAATGTGATGCATGGTGGAGTACAAGATACCTTAAATTGCATTAGGGAAACTTTCTGGATTCCTCAGGGGCGACATTGTGTGAAGCGAGTCATCAAGACATGTGTAGGGTGTCGTCGTGTAGATGCCAGAACCTATATATACCCAGGACTTCCACCATTGCCCAAGGAACGAGTGCAGTTAATAAAGCCATTTGATGTAACCGGTGTGGATTACAGTGGCCCAATCATTTTAACGGGTACTGAAGATGGTGTTCCTTTAAAGGTGTATGTGTGTTTATTCACTTGTACCACTACAAGGGCAGTACACTTAGAAGTGGCACAGGATTTGTCTGCAGAACAGTTCATACAGCTGTTTCGTAAATTTGCAGCTAGGAGATCCTGTCCGAGACTAATGATTTCAGATAATGCCACTAACTTTGTAGCGGGAGGGAGCGCAACATTTGAAGGAATTAAATGAGAGTAATGATGTACATTCTCTGTTAAATCAGCGAGGGTGTGGCTGGAAGTTTATAGCTCCCAGGGCCCCCTGACAAGGGGGATTGTATGAAAGACTGATAGGTACAGTGAAGAGGTGTCTGCGTAAAGTACTACACCGGAAACGAATTAACTTGGAGGAATTCCGGGCAGTATTAGTGGAGGCAGAGAATCGGATAAATAATCGTCCTCTCTCGTACATAATTGATACTCCCGACGCAGAAGTACTGACTCCTTCTCACTTGATATGTGGGCGGAAACTAGAAGCTGCACCTATCTATAGAGATAATCCTGCGGAAGTTGATGAGGATTATAATAATGTGACAGTGTTAAGTGATAAATTTAAGATGTTGAATAAAGTAATTAATCATTGGTCTACTGTGTGGCGCAAATAGTATCTTCTTACACTACATGAACACTTTTATGGTGCGTCAGAAGCGGCGAATCAACAAAATATTCAACCAGGTGACATTGTGTTAATTGATACTGAACAACCAAGAACGTTGTGGCCTCTAAGCAAGGTAGTAACATTGTACCCAGACGCTCAGGGTGTTGTCAGGAATGTCAAAGTGTTGTGTCATGGCCAAGAGAGTTTACGCACCATTAATAAGTTAATCCCCTTAGAATTAAAGGGAGTTCTATCAACTGTGAACGAAAACCTAAGGGAAAGTGACACGAGTGATGTTGAAGACAACACAGACCAGGGGATACCAGAGACAGGAAGTGTGTTCCAGCCGACCAGGAAGACAGCTGTTCAGTCCAGGGCGGGCTGGAAACTCCTGTTGCAAAATGACGTGATTTGAATCGTCTAACAACGAACTCTGCCCGGCCGCAGTGTGGAAAATATTGGTATTTTCCGAAAGTTGTAATTGATAAACTTTCCAATATGAATAGATATCTCTAATGTACTGCTGGTGGTTCCACGTTATGAAGACATGAGATTAGAACCATCGGATAGGTGGGATTTGAGGGGATTGGAGGAGGCTGGGCAGAGGGCGGGCAGTCAAGGGTAGAGTGGCCTACACGCCAGATATCAGGCGATGGCTTCGGGAGTTTGGCGATTACGTCAGCCTAACCGGACTTAATTACTTCACTTCGTAATATGGAGTGATATCAAAGTGTGCGACGCATGATTCGTGGACATTCGTGCTGGAAATTCCGATATTCGGGCGACAATTTGGTGAAATAACGTGTGATCCTGGTCTAATGGGGAATCGAGATTTAGGCCTAATTCGGGCTATAGTAATACAGCGACACGACAAGATACGGTCGTAAACCCTGATTCTGGGTGGTTTTCGTAATAGAAGAGACTGAAATATGCTCAATGAATACTGTGAAATGTTGAATCTAGTGAAGCAAATTTGTAAATAATTGGAAGTGAATGTACCGGGTGTGTCTGGCGTAGGGACGCCATACCCAGACCGTTATGTTTGATATGGAGGGGATGAGTTAACTTTATCTTCGATCATCGACTCGAAATACAAGTACCGAGACGGTGAATGTGTATAAATTAGTGGGGCATTAAGCCAGGATATATGTGGGGAATTAAGAGATTACCTGTCTGGGCTTCACCGCCACTTACAACAAATTATCTCCCGGGGAGTGGACCGACTAGTATAATTTTACCGCGGTTACCCCCGTTGAGGCGTGTGAGAAAACTTGCCCCGCTCCTGGTCACATTTAAGGGGACCCTTCGATATTCTCACTCTAAATCCACATCTATCCTTGACCAGTTTATTAAGAATGAGTAACACCAATGATTACGGTATTGTTAAATTTTGTGGACTGTATGGGTTAAGGTCTGACTGATTGGGGAGAAGGAGGAAAGAGTACAACTTAATATCACTCACCCTTTATCCGTGCCATTGCTGCTCACTTGAAGATCCCGTCATTATCATTCCCACCTCAAACCCACATTGTCCCAACATACCTACTGGCCAGACGGTTGCTAAAACAATAAGAGTACTTACAGTGGGGAAGAAACAACATTCTTGTCGCTATTCTTCGACGGATCTCGTGGTCCTGCTCGGTAGATTATTCTTCCGGCAAGACGATGATGTTGGTGGTTGTCTCGATGAGTCAAGAGAAGATTGATCCCTTGAACTCTCTTACGCCCACGAGACCGGGCGTTGTTTAACGTGGTTGGTCGGGGTAGTGATTCATATCCTCTCACTAAACCCCTTCAGTAGAGTTTATACGCAACACTTTACACACTATTCACACGTCGGTTTAATGTTCCATTAATTTACTCTCGTTAGAAGTTAATCCATTAATAATCGCGTGCGATGAACGCTGATCGAAGCGACGCACATTTCCGCCATCAGCACCGCCATGACGGCGTCACTCACTGTTTAACACATTATCACTCTATTATTATAGTTTCTTGGACTTAATGTCCCACATTATGCTCGGCGAATATTCACAACATTCACTATTGTGAAGAGAGACCATTAACCGCGATTTGGTCGTAGTAAACGCCGATTTCCATCTCCATTATATCCAGAGCCCACCCATCGTTCACCTCCATTCACCTTTATCCCACGAGCGCGACTCCTCGTGTCACCCAGTCCCGCGTACCCAAGCCACCCATCGCGATGGTTCTTTCCTCATATCAAGAAAAATACGAACCAACAGCCACACATTAAGAATATTCACATTAGAAAGGCTATCGAGTATAACCTTTCGGGAAAATACCCAATATTTTCCACACTGCGGCCGGGCAGAGTTCGTTGTTAGACGATTCAAATCGAGTCAGTTTGCAACAGGAGTTTCCAGCCCGCCCGGGACTGAACAGCTGTCTTCCTGGTAGGCCGAACCACACTTTCTGTCTCTGGTATCCCCTGGTCTGTGTCGTCTTCAACATCACTCGTGTCACTTTCCCTTAGGGTTTCGTTCACAGTTGATAGAACTCCCTTTAATTCTAAGGGATTAACTTATTAATGGTACGTAAACTCTCTTGGCCTCGACACAACACTTTGACATTCCTGACAACACCCTGAGCGTCTGGATACAATGTTACTACCTTACCCAGAGGCCACAATGTTCGAGGTTGCTCAGTATCAATTAACACAATGTCACCCGGTTGAATATTCTGTCGATTAGCCGCTTCTGACGCACCATAAAAATGTTCACGTAGTGTAAGGAGATACTCTTTACGCCACACATTAGACCAGTGATTAATTACTTTATTTAACATCTTAAATTTATCACTTAATACTGTCACATTATTATAATCTTCATCAATTTCCTCAGATTATCTCTATAGATAGGTGCAGCTTCTAGTTTCCGCCCACATATCAAGTGAGAAGGAGTCAGTACTTCTGCGTCGGGAGTATCAATTATGTACGAGAGAGGACGATTATTTATCCGATTCTCTGCCTCCACTAATACTGCCCGGAATTCCTCCAAGTTAATTCGTTTCCGGTGTAGTACTTTACGCAGACACCTCTTCACTGTACCTATCAGTCTTTCATACAATCCCCTTGCCAAGGGGCCCTGGGAGCTATAAACTTCCAGCCACACCCTCGCTGATTTAACAGAGACTGTACTTCATTACTCTCATTTAATTCCTCAAATGTTGGCTCCGCTACAAAGTTAGTGGCATTATCTGAAATCATTAGTCTCGGACAGGATCTCCTAGCTGCAAATTTACGAAACAGCTGTATGAACTGTTCTGCAGACAAATCCTGTGCCACTTCCAAGTGTACTGCCCTTGTAGCGGTACAAGTGAATAGACACACATACACCTTTAAAGGAACACCATCTGCAGTACCCGTTAAAATGATGGGGCCACTGTAATCTACACCGGTTACATCAAATGGCTTTATTAACTGCACTCGTTCCTTGGGCAATGGTGGAGGTCCTGGATACATATAGGTTCTGGCATCCATCGACGGCACACTACACATGTCTTGATGACTCGTTTCACACTCTGTCGTCCTTGAGGGATCCAGAAAGTTTCCCTAATACAATTTAAGGTATCTTGTACTCCACCATGCATCACATTTTTATGGGCATTTAATACAATTAAAGTTGTCAGAGGATGAGTCTTGGGCAGCAAGATAGGGTGTTTAGTATATTCACCCAATTCAGCATTTTGCAATCTACCTCTGCACTTGATTACGTCATCCTCCAAGTATAGCCCCAATTTCTCTACTATTGAACCCTTCCCAAGTTTTCCATCCCTTAGCAATTTAATCTCCTCTCCATAGATTTCTCCTTGTACTCTCTGTACCCAGTATTTCAGGGGATGAGGAAAATCATACGATATTCATCTTGTTTATGAATTTAAACACCAACTTCGTGACATTAATCAATTTTGGTAAGGATGAGTATCTATTTATATCAATGGCTAAGGAGGGACCGAGGACTGGAGCCGTGTTCACAGTAATTTCCACCGGAGCAATATGCGCCTTTTGAACAGGCCAGTTACTTTTATTCATCAACCAACTGGGTCCCTTAAACCATGATAAAGTCTTCACAAATTTTACATACGTCAACCCACGAGACAAGAAATCAGCTGGGTTCTCCGCCCCGGGAATATGGTTAAAAGTTAACTTATGTTGACCCAAACTGTCATATTTCTCTTGCATCTGGTTAATCTCTGCGACTCTATTTTGCACGAATATAATCTTGCTGGTTCCGTTCGGATCCACTGCAAGGATACCTCATTATCAGACCAAATTATGGTGTCGCTAATATTTATCTCCGGCAATTTACTCCGTATATAATCAGCTAATTTGACACCCACATAAATGGCGGTTAATTCCAACTGAGGTAAGGTACGTAATTTAATTGGAGCCACTTTAGCTTTAGACATGAC
>WNWK01017498.1:0-42318 GCA_009830355.1 Cherax destructor | reverse complement strand
GATCACAGTGTCCGAGGTGACAGTGTCCTAGATCACAGTGTCCGAGGTAACAGTGTCTTAGATCACAGTGTCCGAGGTGACAGTGTCCGAGGTGACAGTGTCTTAGATCACAGTGTCCGAGGTGACAGTGTCTTAGATCACAGTGTCCGAGGTAACAGTGTCTTAGATCACAGTGTCCGAGGTGACAGTGTCTTAGATCACAGTGTCCGAGGTGACAGTGTCTTAGATCACAGTGTCCGAGGTGACAGTGTCCTAGATCACAGTGTCCGAGGTGACTCTCTGAGGTGACAGTATCTGAGGTCAGCGTCCGAGGTCACAGTGTAATATTCGCATACACCTTTCCTTGTATAATACACTATTGTAAACATAGCAAGAAAACTGCCCGTGTTGACAACTACGCAGTTTGTCCCTCAGATCACCCATCTTAAAATCATCTTAGCCCTAAACACTAACCTAAAAACCCAACATGTTGCATTATACAAACGGCAACATTTCTACACATGTACGCGCTGTATAATCCCTACGGGTTTAGCGTTCCCCATGATAATTATAATAATAATCTACACAAGTGAGGTTCCTTCCCTACCAGGCATGACACTCCTGTTTCAACCAGTACTGTCGCCGTACCCGTCAGGTAAGTTCCAACAATTACTCTGAAGTGATTTCGACAGGATATATATATATATATATATATATATATATATATATATATATATATATATATATATATATATATATATATATATATATATATATATATATATATATATATATATATATATATATATATATATATATATATATGTATATATATTTATATATATATTTTTTTTTCAACAAGTCGGCTGTCTCCCACCGAGGCAGGGTGACCCAAAAAGAAAGAAAATCCCCAAAAAGAAAATACTTTCATCATCATTCAACACTTTCACCAAACTCATACATAATCACTGTCTTTGCAGAGGCTTCAGATACGACAGCTGAGAAAAGTCCCTCCCAGCTGTCACTATCTCATACCCCTCCTTTAAAGTGCAGGCATTGTACTTCCCATTTCCAGGACTCAAGTCCAACTAAATCAATTAACTGGTTTCCCTGAATCCCTTCACAAAATGTTACCCTGCTCACACTCCAACAGCTCGTCAGGTCCCAAAACCATTCGTCTCCATTCACTCCTATCTAACACGCTCACACATGCTTGCTGGAAGTCCAAGCCCTCGTCCACAAAACCTCCTTTACCCCTTCCCTCCAACCTTTTCTAGGACGACCCCTACCCCGCCTTCCTTCCCTACAGATTTATACGCTCTCCAAGTCATTCTACTTTGATCCATTCTCTCAAATGACCAAACCACCTCAACAACCCTCTTCAGCCCTCTGACAAATACTTTTAGTAACTCCACACCTTCTCCTAATTTCCACATTCCGAATTTTCTGCATAATATTTACACCACACATTGCCCTTAGACAGGACATCTCCACTGCCTCCAGCCTCTTCCTCGCTGCAGCATTTGCAACCCATGCTTCACACCCATATAAGAGTGTTGGTACCACTATACTTTCGTACATTCCTTCTTTGCCTCCATGGATAACGTTTTTGTCTCCACAGATACCTCAATGCACCACGCACCCTTTTTCCTTCATCAATTCTATGGTTAACCTCATCCTTCATAAACCCATCCGCTGACACGTCAACTCCCAAATATCTGAAAACATTTACTTCTTCCATAATCCCTCTCTCCAATGTGATATCCAATTTTTCTTTATTTAAATCGTTTGATACCCTCATCACCTTACTCTTATCTATGTTCACTTTTAACTTTCTACCTTTACACACTCTCCCAAACTCGTCCACTAACCTTTGCAACTTTTCTTTAGAATCTCCCATAAGCACAGTATCATCAGCAAAACGTAACTGTGTCAACTCCCATTTTGCATTTAATTCTCCATAATTTAATCCCACCCTCTCCCCAACACCCTAGCATTTACTTCTTTACAACCCCATCTATAAATATATTAAACAACCATGGTGACATTACACATCCCTGTCTAAGACCTACTTTTACCGGGAAGTAATCTCCTCTCTCCTACACACCCTAACCTGAGCCTCACTATCCTCATAAAAACTCTTTACAGCCTTCAGTAACTTACTACCTATTCCATACACTTGCAACATTTGCCACATTGCTCCCTATCCACTCTATCATATGCCTTTTCTAAATCCATAAATGCAATAAAAACTCTCTACCTTTATCTAAATACTGTTCACATATATGCTTCACTGTAAACACTTGATCTACACATCCCCTACCCACTCTAAAGCCTCCTTGCTCATCTGCAATCCTACTCTCTGTCTTACCTCTAATTCTTTCAATAATAACCCTGCTCATACACTTTACCTGGTATACTCAGTAAACTTATTCCCTATAATTTTTACACTCTCTTTTATCCCCTTCCCTTTATATAAAGGAACTATACATGCTCTCTGCCAATCCCTAGGTACCTTCCCTCTTTCATACATTTATTAAACAAAATACCAACCACTCCAGCACTATATCCCCCTGCTTTTAACATTTCTGTCATGATTCCGTCAATTCCAGCTGCTTTACCCCTTTCATTCTACGTAATGCCTCACGCACCTCCCCACACTCACATCCTGCTCTTCTTCACTCCTAAACGATGTTGTACCTCCCTGGCCAGTACATGAAATTACCGCCTCCCTCTTTTCATCGACATTTAAAAGTTCCTCAAAATATTCCCGCCATCTACCCAATACCTCCAGCTCCCCATCTACTAACTCCCTACTCTGTTTTTAACTGACAAATCCATCTGTTCCCTAGGCTTTCTTACCTTGTTTATCTCACTCCAAAATTTTTCTTGTTTTCAGCAAAATTTCTTGACAGAGCCTCTCCCATTCTTTCATCCGCTCTTCTTTTGCACTCTCTCTTGCATGTTTATGAGACAGAAAAAAGACACCAGCAATCCTACCATCATGTAACAGTTTCAGGTTTCTGTTTCACAGTCACCTGGCAGGATGGTAGTACCTCCCTGGTGGTTGCTGTCTACCAACCTACTACTATAATGTATATATATATATATATATATATATATATATATATATATATATATATATATATATATATATATGCATGCAAACAATCGCAGACAGGCGATGTTAACATCAAGACAAGCCACGGGGGATGATATCTTTAACTCAAGTACTTTCACACTTCTCAGTGCGTCATCAGGAGCTATGCAATGTTGCAAGAGTAGCAACAGGAGAAATGAGGGAAAGTTTCTCAGAGTATGGTAGCGTGGTGTCACCTGCCACAGCTTCTCTCTGACAGATGCTGTGGCTGGTGTCACCAGCCACAGCTTCTCTGACAGATGCTGTGGCTGGTGTCACCTGCCACAGCTTCTCTCTGACAGATGCTGTGGCTGGTGTCACTGCACTCTCTCTGACAGATGCTGTGGCTGGTGTCCTGCCACAGCTTCTCTCTGACAGATGCTGTGGCTGGTGTCACCTGCCACAGCTTCTTCTGACAGATGCTGTGGCTGGTGTCACCTGCCACAGCTTCTTTTGACAGATGCTGTGGCAGGTGTCACCTGCCACAGCTTATCTCTGACAGATGCTGTGGCTGGTGTCACCTGCCACAGCTTCTCTCTGACAGATGATGTGGCTGGTGTCACCTGCCACAGCTTCTCTGACAGATGCTGTGGCTGGTGTCACCTGCCACAGCTTCTCTGACAGATGCTGTGGCTGGTGTCACCTGCCACAGCTTCTCTCTGACGATGCTGTGGCTGGTGTCACCTGCCACAGCTTCTCTCTGACAGATGCTGTGGCTGGTGTCACCTGCCACAGCTTCTCTCGACAGATGCTGTGGCTGGTGACACCTGCCACAGCTTCTCTCTGACAGATGCTGTGGCTGGTGTCACCTGCCACAGCTCTCTCTACAGATGCTGTGGCTGGTGTCACCTGCCACAGCTTCTCTCTGACAGATGCTGTGGCTGGTGTCACCTGCCACAGCTTCTCTCTGACAGATGCTGTGGCTGGTGACACCTGCACAGCTTCTCTCTGACAGATGCTGTGGCTGGTGTCACCTGCCACAGCTTCTCTCTGACAGATGCTGTGGCTGGTGTCACCTGCCACAGCTTCTCTCTGACAGATGCTGTGGCGGGTGTCACCTGCCACAGCTTCTCTCTGACAGATGCTGTGGCTGGTGACACCTGCCACAGCTTCTCTCTGACAGATGCTGTGGCTGGTGTCACCTGCCACAGCTTCTCTCTGACAGATGCTGTGGCTGGTGTCACCTGCCACAGCTTCTCTGACAGATGCTGTGGCTGGTGTCACCAGCCACAGCTTCTCTCTGACAGATGCTGTGGCTGGTGTCACCTGCCACAGCTTCTCTCTGACAGATGCTGTGGCTGGTGTCACCTGCCACAGCTTCTCTCTGACAGATGCTGTGGCTGGTGACACCTGCCACAGCTCTCTCTGACAGATGCTGTGGCTGGTGTCACCTGCCACAGCTCTCCTGACAGATGCTGTGGCTGGTGTCACCAGCCACAGCTTCTCTGACAGATGCTGTGGCTGGTGTCACCTGCCACAGCTTCTCTCTGACAGATGCTGTGGCTGGTGTCACCTGCCACAGCTTCTCTCGACAGATGCTGTGGCTGGTGTCACCTGCACAGCTTCTCTCTGACAGATGCTGTGGCTGTGTCACCTGCCACAGCTTCTCCCTGACAGATGCTGTGGCTGGGACACCTGCCACAGCTTCTCTCTGACAGATGCTGTGGCTGGTGTCACCTGCCACAGCTTCTCTCTGACAGATGCTGTGGCTGGTGTCACCTGCCACAGCTTCTCTCTGACAGATGCTGTGGCTGGTGTCACCTGCCACAGCTTCTCTCTGACAGATGCTGTGGCTGGTGTCACCTGCCACAGCTTCCTCTGACAGATGCTGTGGCTGGTGTACCTGCCACAGCTTCTCTCTGACAGATGCTGTGGCAGGTGTCACCTGCCACAGCTTCTCTCTGACAGATGTGTGGCTGGTGTCACCTGCCACAGCTTCTCTCTGACAGATGCTGTGGCTGGTGTCACCTGCTTACAAAATTAACAACCGTTTTTCTATCTTTACCTGTTTATCTAACTCCTTCCCTAGCTACTTGCCTGAAGACCCTCCGTACCTACGTAACAACCAACCTACCTGTCTCCGTACCTACGTAGCAACCAACCTACTTCCCTCCTTACCTACGTAGCAACCAACCTACCTCCCTACCCTCTTGCTCACCCACTCTACCTCCTTTCCACCTTCCTCCCCCTCCCTTCCACCTTCCTTCCCCCCCTCCCACCTTCCCTTCCCTCCTCCCACACCTTCCTCCCTCCCTCCCTATACCTGGGGTTCCCTACGGAGTATTCACCAGCCTGGAAGCGAGTAGACTCTCCTTCACTCTACAAGACAAACATCTCCTAATTCAATTTCAGTCGAAGTTAGTAAGACTTGTGTTATTTGAGGCTTTGTTCTTTGTTCTCCTAGCTTCTACTGAGAGTGAATAACTATGTTTACTAGCATTATCACTACCACTACTTACTACTACCACTAATATTGCCTTCTTCAATCTTCTTTCTGTCTCCAGTGCCACTAAAACTACTCCCCCTACTTTCGACTACCACTATTACTACTTTCTGCTTCCCCTACCTCTACTACTACTTCCACTACCAGCATTACTTCTACCACCATCTCCACTTCTTTCTTCTTCTCTCTGTCCCGACGCTGTCTTCCTCCCTCTATATACTGTCTCATTCACTCACTCTCGTGTCTCTGTCTTACTAGTTAATGCTCCAAGTCCGACCAAATGTCCTTTTAAGCTTCTGTCTCCTAGTGTGCTGGCTCTTCCTTACCCGTTTTTATCTATATCTCTGTCTGTCTGTCTCTGTATATATATATATATATATATATATATATATATATATATATATATATATATATATATATATATAAAATTAAATTTTTTAAAGGGGAAACAAAGGGAAACACTATTTGTGTTCATAGTTCATATCTTGTTGAGTCCTTCATGCAAGAGTGAGGCTCCAATGAAGGTGGAGCAGGAGAAGGAAAGGGAGGAGGAGAAGGGAAGGAGGGGAGGAGGAAGGAAGAAGGAAGAGAGAGAGAGAAGGGAGGAGGAGGAGAAGAGGAGGAGGAAGGAAAGGAGGAAGGGAAGGAAGAAAGGAAAGTACCTCTTGAACTACAACTTCTCCCCTATAACAACTACCTCTACAACTACTACCATTAAAACACTGCTAGCCCTACACTATCCCTATACTACCAGCCCTACAAACTACTCCCCCTAAAACCCGGTACCACCTACAACAACTTCCCTTCACAATTACTATCCCTAGCAACTACCTGAATACAACCACAAACGTCACAATAGTCAATAAAAACACTGCCACCTGTGACAGTAAAATTAAAAACAATGGGGTAAGTGATAAAGGGTCAGTGAGCAGAGACTGAGAGAATAACACAACAGTGGATAACAAACCAGGCGCTTAAGCAAAAAAAACAAAATAACAACAAGAGGCAAAACAAAAAAAAGTCCTTTCCTCTCCTCTGTCTGTCTTTTGTCTGTCTCTCTCTCTCTCTCTCTCTCTCTCTCTCTCTCTCTCTCTCTCTCTCTCTCTCTCTCTCTCAGGTTGCTTGCTTTTGGGGTGGGAAGCAAAGTGTGATGAAAATTTTGTGTGTGTGTGTGAGAGGAGAGAGAGAAGTGCAACCGTGCCACTACAGTGAAACAACCTTACGTTCACAGCCTCCACAAAGAGCCACCCACCACCTTTACCCACCACCCAACCAAACCCTCAATGATTTAACATCTTGCTGATGCAATAGTGTATCTCCAAACTAAAGGGCCTCCAGCGGGCCACAGCCCAAAAACTATCCCAGCGGGCACACAACACCATCCAGCCAATCAGCAGATACACAACCATCCCAGCAGTCACAACCAAATTCAACAACCATCCCAGCAGATACCCCCATAACACAACCATCCCAGGATACACAACCAACTTCCCGGGTAAACAACAAATACTCAGCAGATCACAACAAACAACCATCCCGGACACAAAAAACAACCATCAGCAGATACACAACACCATCCCCCGCGGTCCCCAGCAAACACCTATCCGCACAACCATCAGAACACACAACCTCCCCAGCAAAACAACCATCAAAACGGGTACACAATGAACAACTGCAACAACCACAGCAAACCGAAACAACCATCCCCCGCAGATCAAAAAAACCCCAGATACACACAACCATCAGCGGGCACCAACAAACCATCCGGGATACACACAACCATCCAAAAACGGGTCACAACAAACAACCATCCCAGCAGACACACACAAACAACCATCCAGCAGATCAACCACAACCTCAGCGGGTACACCAACACCATCCAGCAACACACACAACCTCAAACGGGTACCAATGGGCTTTTCCGGGAAACAACAAACAAATCAAAACATCACACAACCATCCCAGCGGGTACCAAACCCAAACCCTCCCAGCGGTCAGCAAACAGCACCGCAACAAACACCACAACACCATCCCAGCGGGCACTCAAAACAACCATCCCCACAACAAACCATCCCGATTACACAACAAACAACCATCCAGCAGATCACAACAAACAACCATCCCATCAGATACACAACAAACCACAGCAAACAACCACACATACACACCTTTTTTCCCAGCAGACACACAACAAACAACCTCCCAACGGGTCACAACACAAAACCCTCAAGCATCACAACAAACAACCATCCAGCAGACACACAACCAAGCCAACAGATTTTTTTAACAAACACCATCAAGCATACACAACAAACAACCATCCCAGCAACACACAGCAAAGCAGCCATCGGGAAACACAACAACCTAGCAGACACACAACACAACCATCCAGCAGATACACAACCATCCCAGAAACACACAACAAACACCATCAAAGCATACACAAAAACAAACATCCCAGCGGGCACACAACAAACACCATCCGGCAAACCATCCTTGGGCACACACAAACAACCATCCCAGCGGATACAACAAACAACCTTTCGGATCACAAATCCAGGGGATCACAACAAACAGCCATCCCGGGTCAGCAAGCCATCCCAGCGGATACAAAAACCCATCCCAGCGGATACACAACAAACAACCCCCCAAATCAACAAAAAACCTTCCCAGCGGATACAACCAAAAAACCCCCCAGCGGATGCACAACACAACCACCCCGGGGTGCCGCAAAAAACCCCGCGAACCACCCAAAAAATCAACGGTTTACGCAACAAACAACCATCCCGAGCACAACAAACACCCCCGGCAAACCCCTCAGCGGTTTCCCCTTCCCAGCGGACCAACAGCCTCCCGGCGGTTTAACCCTTTCCCAGCGGATGCCCAACCTCCCGGCCCTGCAACATCCCGGCGCCCACACAGAAACCATCCCGGAGATCAAAAACCATCAGCGGACCAAACACCATCCCAGCGGATACCTTCCGTCAGCGGACCACAGCAAATCGCAGACACACAACAACATCCCAGCAGATACAAAGTATCTTAAAAGGGAATATTATCTTTATCATTTTTTTATATTATCATATACTTTTTTTATACAGACTATTATTTATAATATAAAACTATAGAGTAAAATGCAGTACCATATATACAATACAGTATGATACAAATGCTAGTATGATACAAGATGCTACAGTATGATACAAGATGCTACAGTATGATACAAAATGCTACAGTATGATACAAGATGCTACAGTATGATACAGTATGATACAAGATGGTACAGTATGATACAAGATGGTACAGTATGATACAAGATGGTACAGTATGATACAAGATGATACAGTATGATACAAGATGACACATTATTATACAAGATGTAAGTATTTACAAGATGCTACATTGATACAAGATGCACAGTATGATACAAGATGTACATTATGATACAAGATGATACATTATATACAATGATGACTACAGTATGATACAAGATGCTACAGTATATACAAGATGCTACAGTATGATACAAGGTGATACAGTATGATGCAAGATGATACAGTATCATACAATATGATACATATACACAAGACAACATATCATACAAGAACAATTATTATACAAGTAGATTCATTATTATACAAGATGATACATTATTATACAAGATGATACATTATTATACAAGATGATACATTATTATACAAGATGACACATTATTATACAAGATGACACATTATTATACAAGATGACACATTATTACACAAGATATATTATTATACCATAAAAGATAATACATGACCATACAGTTCACTGTATGATGGGCTTTACAAGATGGACCACTATGTGTGTGCTCGACCAGCCTGGGTGAGAGTCGAACCCAGGTAAGGTGTGGAAACATGACATCAACTCGGCCGGGATCAAGTTCTCACGAAATTGGTTGGCGAGTAAGACTGACAGCACATCAGAGTGGCGGGGGCCCCTTACAGCGGCTCCGACCTAACTGTCAGTTGACTGGTACACAGCCGTAGGTTCTGTACCCAGAATAAACTGCAACATATCCGGCATACGCCACAATCATACAAGACGATACAGCATCATACAAAACAATACAGCATCATACAAAAATACAGCATCATACAAAAATATACTACTGTATCATACAAGATGATGCAACTAACATGCTTAGAGATGTACACTGCAGCCCACACCACCACTACCATTCCTCAGGGATCAAATTCCTTGCATCAAAAGCTTTCCATCATCAAGGTAACCCTCTCTTGAGAGTTTTCAAAATTAACACCAGGTGAGATTACCACGTTTAATAATAATAATAATATCATTATCATTATTTTTAATTACCATTTCCCAAAGCTATGATGATAAACACTACACACACACACACACACATATATATATATATATATATATATATATATATATATATATATATATATATATATATATATATATATAAAACATATACACTTAATTCAGTAAATTAACCAATTTGTCGGTTAATGAAAGTAATTTATATTTTATCACTCATTACAGAGAGGATTTTACCAGTGATTAATAGCATAATTTACAATAAACGTCAGATACGAATAAATATTTTCCTTGAACTCACCCCTCCCATCACCTCCCCTCCCCCTCCCCTCCCCCTCCCCCTTCCCCTCCATCTCACTAAAACCCACCTTCTTCAACAACACCCCTTCTTGATGACCCCACATCACCCCCAACCCTCCACAATAGACCCAACACACCTCCACAAATACGACCCCCAACCCCCCCCCACAAATCAATCCTCCCTCAGCCAATCTATTTAATGGAATACTTGACTACACCTCGGTGCCTCTAAGTCTCAGCTAGCTGACACTACAATCTCAGCTCAGGTGACTGAAGTCTCAGCTCAGCTGACATACTGAAGTCTCAGCTCAGGTGACACTACTGAAGTCTCCCAGCTCAGGTGACACTACTAAGTCTCCCAGCTCAGGCTACTACTGAAGTCTCAGCTCAGGCTGACACTACTGAAGTCTCCCAGCTCAGCATTGAATCTCAGCTCAGGCTGACACTCTGAAGTCTCCCAGCTCAGTGACACTCTGAGTCTCAGCTCGGCTGACACACTGAAGTCTCCCAGCTCAGGTGCCTAAGTCTCCAGCTCAGGCTGACACTCGAATCTCCCAGCTCAGGTTGCACTCTTAAGTCTCCACCTCAGGTGCATACAGTCCCCAGCTCACGCTGCACTACTGAAGCCTCCCAGCTCAGGCTAACTACTAGTCTCACCCCCAGGTGACACTACTGAGTCTCCCAGCTCAGTCGACCACTAAGTCCCCCCTCAGGCAAACACTGGTCTACCCAGCTCAGGTGACATACTAGTCTCCAGCTCAGGCTGACACTACTTGAAGTCTCCCAGCTCAGGCTGACCTACTGAAGTCTCCACTCAGGCTGACACTACTGAAGTCTCCAGCTCAGGCTGACACTACTTAAGTCTCCCAGCTCAGGCTGACACTACTGAAGTCTCAGCTCAGTCTGACACTACTGAAGTCTCCCAGCTCAGGTGACACTACTGAAGTCTCAGCTCAGGCTGACACTACTGAAGTCTCCCAGCTCAGTCTGACATACTGAAGTCTCCCAGCTCAGGATGACACTACTGAAGTCTCCCAGCTCAGGCTGAAAACTGAAGTTCCCAGCTCAGGCTGACGCTACTAAAGTCTCCCAGCTCAGGGCTGACACTACTGAAGTCTCCCAGCTCAGGCTGACACTACTGAAGTCTCCCAGCTCAGGCTGACACTACTGAAGTCTCCCAGCTCAGGCTGACACACTGAAGTCTCCCCGCTCAGTGACCACTGAAGTCTCCCAGCTCAGGCTGACACTCTGAAGTCTCCAGCTCAGGCTGCACTACTGAAGTCTCCCAGCTCAGTCTGACACTACCAAAGTCTCCCAGGTCAGGCTGACCTGCACGTCTCCCAGCTCAGGCTGACACTACGAAGTCTCCCAGCTCAGTCTGACGCTACTGAAGTCTCCCAGCTCAGGCTGACACCACTGAAGTCTCCAGCTCAGTCTGACACTACTGGCTCCCAGCTCAGGCTGACACTACTGAAGTCTCCCAGCTCAGGATGACACTACTGAAGTCTCCCAGCTCAGGCTGACACTACTGAAGTCTCCCAGCTCAGTCTGACGACTGAAGTCTCAGCTCAGGCTGACACTACTGAAGTCTCCCAGCTCAGTCTGACACTACTGAAGTTCCCAGCTCAGGATGACACTACTGAAGTCTCCCAGCTCAGGATATCAGGTGACACTACTGAAGTCTCCCAGCTCAGGATGACACTACTGAAGTCTCCCAGCTCAGTTGACTACTGAATCTCCCAGTTCAGGATGACACTACTGAAGTCTCCCAGCTCATGATGACTACTGAAGTCTCCCAGCTCAGTCTGACGCTACTGAAGTCTCCCAGCTCAGGATGACTACTGAAGTCTCCCAGCTCAGGATGACTACTGAAGTCTCCCAGCTCAGAATGACTACTGAAGTCTCCCAGCTCAGGATGACACTACTGAAGTCTCCCAGCTCAGGATGACATTACTGAAGTCTCCACCATCACAATCATTACCACCACTACAACAATTACCATCCCCCACAGCCATCAACGCCCCGCCTCCCATCTTCCTCTCACCACTCCCACAACCACCTGTCTAGGGGGGAATGAGGTAATAAAATGAAGGGGGGGGGGGTAAGTAGGTACATTCACACTAAGAGGAAGAAAATACCATTTGTCTGATGGATTCGTAAACAGAGTCAGACGAGGTGCAGCAGCTGATAGTGTTGTCAGAAGTGGATGGGCCCCAGTAGTGATGGTGCCTGCAGCTGCTCCACGTCATCTGACTCCTGTACATAAGCGACCATCTTCCTGCCTGTGTTTCAAGTTTATCAAGTCTAAGGTAGTGAACACCCTCAAGGATGAGGGACTGACTACCTCATCTTATACTGTCTTCAGTTAACTGATGAAGCCATTGGTTGTCAAAAACGTTTTCAAGATACCTAGGTGTTGCATATGTGTCTTATTCTTGTCAGTATTTTATACCATTAATCTTTTGATACTTCAAGACTGTACAGCACAATCTGAACCTCTCATAACACACTAAACCTTCAAGTTTGTGAAGCACAAAGTTGAACTTAGTATTAAACCTAAAGCAACTTTGTGGTCCTAGTAACTTTGGCAGACCTGATTCCCAAGTAGATGAACGCCAGATAATAAAAATAAATTACTCTATACATGATGCAATTAGCGGCACTTGATTCACACCTGCTTAGGACCACTAACTGCTCATTACCATCACCTAAGTCGCATCTGTTTGTGTAAATGACAGTTCAGGGTCTCTCTCTCTCTCTCTCTCTCTCTCTCTCTCTCAAGGTGTGAGAGAGAAGGAATTTGTGTGAGGCTGGGGATGACACTCCTCCCAGCATCCCAACTACACCGTTTTTTCCACTCATCTATAAATGTCAACCTTAATTTCTAACACGTTTTTAATAATATATTATTATTGTTATTATTGTTGTTTTAGTTGTAGTAACAGAGAAACATAGTTTTTGCTCCCACTATATAATTATCATACAGAACAGAAAAGCAGTACACTACTGCATGCATTAGGTTTAACTTTTTTTACAACATAATATTCCTTTACCTTAATCAGATGAACTTTTGCCTAAAAGCAAAGAAATGACCTTTCATTTCAATATCTTTTTAAAAATGTCTCCCCTAAATGAAAAAAAAAACGAGTAACATAAACAAGTAACTTTAATGCATATTGCATGTAACATTAATAGTAAATAAAACAGCTTACAGCATCATTGTTATCATGTTTGTACATATATTAATACTTATTGCTTAGAATAAACCAAAGTTAAAGTTTGGTTTTGTTTGTGCTGGCAGCATACAGTTCCTGCATAACTCTGACTGCACCTTCAGCGCACTGATTACTTCTTGGTATATTGAGTGCGGACGGCTCCTGATGCCAATGATTTTCAATGAGTTCAGTGCTTTTTTGTAATGTTTCAATATTTCTGACAAATTCCTGAAGTCATTTTCATCGTACATCTGATCAGTAAACCAATAATCTGCTCAGGTGTATGAAATGAATCTACATATCTTCTCCAAAGTCTTCCGTCTTGTAGGTATAAGAATGAATGCAAGAATAGCTAGAATGGCACTTGAATTCCACCTCGCATTGCTGATGTTTGGAATTTTCTGAAAGTTCATCAAAGAAAGTGACCTTTTTCTTCAAAGAATCTAAACACTGGTGTTAGATGCTACAAAAACTTCATATCATCTCTCCATCCTGATTTATGGATGATCTCTTCTGTTCCATTAGCAAATTGTGCCTTTAGTTCCTCATAATTCTACTCGATGTTTGGAGAACTGGTTTTAGCACATTTTCATCCATTGCTAAACGGAGAATCCTGTCCAGAACGTGATGCTGACAACTGATAAACTGTCGTTTGCTAATCCCCTTCTCTGAGAACATTCGTTGCAGTTTAACAACAGCTCTAGTCTTTTTCCCTGTGTTAACATTTGTTGTATCAACAATGATCATCTTTATTGCATTACATAAGTTGTATTCATCAATAACTTTTACAATTCCTTCAGCAGTAGTCTCAGCCTCGCCATCTTTCAAATGCAGTGCATTTTACCTCGGTGGTTTCATTTTTAAGCACTAATACCTGATGCTCAGTGTCATGAATGTCAAATATTGACAATAAAACCCACATTGTTAGGCTACACCTGTCAATAGTCAGACGAGGGGTGCTCACTGACACACTCCTCTCTGAAATACAATGAGAAATTGATAACAACAAGAGTAGACGCCAGTATATAGAGTTGCTAATTAGAAATTTTCTGAGTTGATACTTATGATTGGTAACGTAAATATATGGTGATAAATATTTTTCATTAATTTGAGTTGCCAGTTAGTACTTTCCTGAGTTGCTACTTATATATGTATGTATGTAATTTCTGTTGCCCCCGCTGTCTACTTCACCTCAACATATAGCTAAGTAATGTGTAATCAACCAGGCCTCGACATATCTTCAAGTAAACAAAGATATTGACACAACATCCCCCACCCATCTGTTTAAAGGGTAAAAACATTAGCTACGTTAAATCTTACAGATACTCTTGGTGTAGCTGTACCCTTCAATATATCCACTATACCACAACTCAATAACAAATGCAAGACAGGTTAAATGTTCTCAAAGATGTTGGTGGCTACAACCCCAACTATGGTAATGTGAGAGTAGGGAAAATGATGTACATAGCCTACCCTAGATTCTTAGTTGATTATGCCGTGCCCATGTTAATATACAGTGCCCATGTTAATATGCCGTGCCCATGTTAATATGCCGTGCCCATGTTAATATTACCTAAAGAAAATTCTTTCCGGTCTTTTGAACGAATCCATCAGAATTATTCTTGGTTGTTCTAAAACTACCAAGGTTTTTAATATAAGGAAGGAACTTAAGTGTGTCCCGTATGAGTGACAGTATTACTGAGATTAACACCATATTTGATATAAGAATGTTAATTAATGAACCTGACACTGTCACTACAAATCTTGCTCAATATATAGAAGTAAATAAACACAAATCTAAAATGGTTGTGAAAACTAACAAGAACATTTCACCCTCCATGGAAGTTGTGTTCATTTAATATCACATACTTATTACATGGGTAACAATTTGTTTAATATAGTTGGCAAATTGTGAAAACATGCCGTATGTGAGATATAAGAATGTAGACTTACAATGAACCTACACTGTCACTACAAATCTTAGCTCAAAATAGAAGTAAATAAACACAGATCTAAAATGGTTGGAAACTAACAAGAACATTTCACTCATGGAGCTGTGTTCATTTAATTCACATACTATACATGGGTAACAATTTGTTTAATATAGTTGCAAATTGTAAAACTATCTATGTGAGACCTCTATCATAATGTGAGACATCTATCACAATGTGAGACATCTATCATAATGTGAGACATCTATCATAATGTGAGACATCTATCACAATGTGAGACATCTATCATAATGTGAGACATCTATCATAATGTGAGACATCTATCACAATGTGAGACATCTATCATCAATGTGAGACATCTATCATAATGTGAGACATCTATCATAATGTGAGACATCTATCATAATGTGAGACATCTATCATAATGTGAGACATCTATCATAATGTGAGACATCTATCATAATGTGAGACATCAAAATGAGACATCATAATGTGAGACATCTATCATAATGTGAGACATCTATCACAATGTGAGACATCTATCACAATGTGAGACATCTATCATAATGTGAGACATCTATCATAATGTGAGACATCTATCACAATGTGAGACATCTATCATAATGTGAGACATCTATCATAATGTGAGACATCTATCATAATGTGAGACATCTATCAAATGTAATCATCTATTGAGACATCTATCATAATGTGAGACATCTATCATAATGTGAGACATCTATCATAATGTGAGACATCTATCATAATGTGAGACATCTATCACAATGTGAGACATCTATCACAATGTGAGACATCTATCATAATGTGAGACATCTATCATAATGTGAACATCTATCACAAGTGAGACATCTATCACAATGTGAGACATCTATCATAATGTGAGACATCTATCATAATGTGAGACATCTATCATAATGTGAGACATCTATCATAATGTGAGACATCTATCATAATGTGAGACATCTATCATAATGTGAGACATCTATCATAATGTGAGACATCTATCACAATGTGAGACATCTATCACAATGTGAGACATCTATCATAATGTGAGACATCTATCATAATGTGAGACATCTATCACAATGTGAGACATCTATCACAATGTGAGACCTCTATCATAATGTGAGACATCTATCATAATGTGAGACATCTATCACAATGTGAGCATCATCATAATGTGAGACATCTATCAAATGTGAGACATCTATCATAATGTGAGACATCTATCACAATGTGAGACATCTATCACAATGTGAGACATCTATCACAATGTGAGACATCTATCACAATGTGAGACATCTATCACAATGTGAGACATCTATCACAATGTGAGACCTCTATCACAATGTGAGACATCTATCACAATGTGAGACTATCCAATGTGAGACTCTCACAATGTGAAACATCTATCACAATGTGAGACATCTATCACAATGTGAGACTCTCACAATGTGAACATCTATCACAATGTAGACACTATCAATGTGAGACTCTATACAATGTGAGACATCTATCACAATGTGGACTCTATCACAATGTGAGACTCATCACAATGAGACCATCACAATGAGACCCTATCAAGTGAGTTTAAAGCCTACAATGAGCACAATGAACATTATCAATGTGAGCAACTTCACAATGAGCATCTATCACAATTAGTCAGTATTCACCAATATTATTACATAATGTGAGATCTTACCTGAATACAGTCCTACGAAAATAATCGTATTTACCCACACACTGCCTAGTCTAACTCATGAGCTTAATAACAGGGGTGACTATATATAATACATCACCAATCAGAAGTCTCCACCGCTAACTCACAATATATCAGCTACTAGGTTCGATACACCGTACCATTCTCATAAGTTCAACACACAGCCATTATACCTTTACCTTATTTCCTTACATATAGTTGCATCCTCAACATAAAAATAACAATCAGTATTACCTTCTTAATTACCTAGCAGAAATTACCAATTACCATAAACATGGGACTAGCTCCCTGGTATTCTACTTAGGTATTGCTTGGGTAAATAAGGAAGGGATGACACACGAAAATTATATAAATACTTAGCAAATATAAGAAGAGGAGTACAGGGGATAAAATTAAAATGGGTAAAGATGAATAAAATTTATTTTTACAGCTCCATAACTATGGGAATTATTACTAGGGTGGGAGATAATACAAGCTTGTACACTTGAGCCACCAGCCGACCACAGCTCTACCTACTTGGAGCAGACACCCCCTCCCTCCCCCCTCTCTCTCTGGACTAGCCAGACGGCAATTCTCAGTCAGTCCTCTCACTAAGCCTTTTAGAAAGTAATTCCTAGGGAAAGTCTCGCTACACTTAACTCCTTCCAGCTGAGTAAACACTAGACAGAGTTAAGGTGACCCCGTGTCACTAACACCTACAAGACACTGGAGCAGCCAGCAGATTAGCACTGTCTTGAAGGTCCTACACCTGTCTGCCCGAAATACGATCCTCTTTCTCGACCGTGACTTGAGAAGGCGGTGTGAAAAGGGCTTTATATATCAGAAAATTTAAATTTATACAGCTGGAAGTGAGTGACAAGGTGTATTTTAATAAAGCCTACCAATGGTAAAAGTTTCAAGCTGATCAGAAAAGTCATTCTCCTGTAATTAATCTGATTCCAATTATTCTATTTTTTTAACTATTTCAGTAAATTTCAAACATGCCCCAACTCAGACTAAGCTTATGGGGTATCAACATTCTTATAGAATGAATCGTCAATAATAAACTGAAGGCAATCCTGTAGCCTTCACCCCCCCTCAAGCCAAGTGTACCCTAATGTCTCCACCTCTAAACATCAACACTGCACTTTCCAGAAATTTTCCTACGAATCCTCGTTTCCCATTATTACACAATCCTCAAATCCCCTTCCTTTTACTCTAAACCACCCCTTCCCCTTACCTAAAACTGCTCCTTCCCCTTACTTAAAACTGCTCCTTCCCCTTACCTAAAACTGCTCCTTCCCCTTACTTAAAACTGCTCCTTCCCCTTACCTAAAACTGCTCCTTTCCCTTACCTAAAACTGCTCCTTCCCCTCCTCAAATCTCCTTCCCTTGCTTAAAACTGCCCTTCCCTTACCTAAAACTGCTCCATCCCCTTACCTAAAACTGCTCCTTCCATTTGCCTTAAACTTAACCTTTGCCTTGCATCATACTGTCCACATATCCATCACAGCCTGGTTGATCTGGTACTTGGTGGAGGTAGTGCTCTAGTTTCTATTTGATAACTTCCACACTTGTGCAAGTAATATTTCTGATATCTGCTGGTAGCAGGTTGAAGAGTCTAGGCCCACGGATGTTGACACAGCATTCTTTTACTGTACTCACAGCGCCCCCTACTTTTCACTGGGTCTATTTAGCACCTCCTACCATCTCTCACTCCAGTCAGTAGTGTGTAAATTTGGGACTTGGCCTTAAAGTATCTTCCAGGTATATTATCAGGTTACTGTCTCTCACCTTCTCTCCAGAAAGTACATCTCCAGTTCTGTAATCTTTTGACTACCACCCAGAGGATGGGTATGGGGTGACTGCCACCCAGAGGATGGGTATGGGGTGACTGCCACCCAGAGGATGGTATGGGTGCTGCCACCCAGAGGATGGGTATGGGGTGACTACCACCCAGAGGATGGGAATGGGGTGACTGCCACCCAGAGGATGGGTATGGGGTGACTGCCACCCAGAGGATGGGTATGGGGTGACTGCCACCCAGAGGATGGGTATGGGGTGACTGCCACCCAGAGGATGGGTATGGGGTGACTGCCACCCAGAGGATGGGTATGGGGTGACTACCACCCAGAGGATGGGTATGGGGTGACTACCACCCAGAGGATGGGTATGGGGTGACTGCCACCCAGAGGATGGGTATGGGGTGACTACCACCCAGAGGATGGGTATGGGGTGACTACCACCCAGAGGATGGGTATGGGGTGACTACCACCCAGAGGATGGGTATGGGGTGACTACTACCCAGAGGATGGGTATGGGGTGACTACCACCCAGACGATGGGTATGGGGTGACTACCACCCAGACGATGGGTATGGGGTGACTACTACCCAGAGGATGGGTATGGGTGTGCACTGACCCACCCAGACGATGGGCTAATGGGTATACTACCCAGAGGATGGGTATGGGGTGACTACCACCCAGAGGATGGGTATGGGGTGACTACCACCCAGACGATGGGTATGGGGTGACTACTACCCAGAGGATGGGTATGGGGTGACTACTCACCCAGAGGATGGGTATGGGGTGACTACCACCCAGAGGATGGGTATGGGGTCCCATAACAAAGTTACCAACTTAACCGAAGTTCCCACTAAACTATAACTGTTCTTATCACCTTCTTCCCTGTTCTTTCCTTCTTGCAACATCATCCACCTCTTCTCTTCTTTCTTCCCTTAGCCTTCTCTTGCTTTTCCTCCTCCTCCTCTTCTTCCTGGTCTCTCCTGTCTTCTTCCCGTAGCTCGATTGGTAACGCACTTAGCTCACACACACTGAGGTCCGGGGCAATCCCTGGTACGGCTGGAAACATTAATTAAGACGTGTTTTCTTAAGACACCTGCTGTCCAGTGTTCACCCATCAGTAAAATAGGTACCTGGGTGTTAGTCGACTGGTGTGGGTCGCATCCTGGGACAAAATTGACCTAATTTGCCCGAAATGTTCTGCATAACAAGGGACTTACTGTATAGTAGTGTCACTAATGTCAGCTATGGTCTGTATACATTGTACATGTACTTGTAGAAATAAAGATTATTATTATTATTATTATTATTATTATTATTATTATTGTTAACCACAGAGTGAGTGGGTTAGAGCAATTTAAAGTTAGACACGACAATAAAGATGCAATAATAAGAGAGGCATGAAGAAGAAGAGTAATAATGATAGTAATGACGGTGGTATCATTATTATTGCTACGACTATTACTAATTACTACTACTAGCAGTAGTAGTAGTATCGGTGGTGGCAGTTGTAATTGTTGTGGTAGTAGCAGGAAGAGACGAGGAACTTGAATAATATTATGAGAACAATTTCAAATCTCTCTCTCTCTCTCATTTCTCTCTCTCTCTCTTTCCTCCCTCCACCATGAGAGAGAGCAAGTAGGCTGTCCTAAAGTCACACTAGGCCTATTTGTTTTCACACCTGTCAACCTCCCTCCCCTCGTCTCCCTTCCTGGTCTCTTAATTACTGTACATGATGGTCACTGTCTGTCTTCCACTCACTGTCTCTCTAGCACTCTCACTGTCTCTCTACCACTCTCACTGTCTCTCTACCACTCTCACTGTCTCTCTAGCACTCTCACTGTCTCTCACACACTCTCACTGTCTCTCTAGCACTCACTGTCTCTCTAGCACTCTCACTGTCTCTCTAGCACTCTCACTGTCTCTCACACACTCTCACTGTCTCTCTAGCACTCACTGTCTCTCTAGCACTCCACTGTCTCTCTACACTCTCACTGTCTCTCTACCACTCTCACTGTCTTTCTAGCACTCTCACTGTCTCTCTATCACTCTCACTGTCTCTCTAGCACTCTCACTGTCTCTCTAGCACTCACTGTCTCTCTCTAGCACTCTCACTGTCTCTCTACCACTCTCACTGTCTCTAGACTCTACTATCTCTCTAGCACTCTCACTCTCTCTCTACCACTCTCACTGTCTCTCTAGCACTCTCACTGTCTCTCTACAACTCTCACTGTCTCTTTAGTACTCTCACTGTCTCTCTACCACTGTCTCTCACTATCTGTCTAGCACTCTCACTGTCTCTCTAGCACTCACTGTCTCTCTAGCACTCTCACTGTCTCTCTAGCACTCTCACTGTCTCTCTAGCACTCTCACTGTCTCTAGCACTCACTGTCTCTCACACACTCTCACTGTCTCTCTAGCACTCACTGTCTCTCTAGCACTCTCACTGTCTCTCTACCACTCTCACTGTCTTTCTAGCACTCTCACTGTCTCTCTAGCAATCTCACTGTCTCTCTAGCACTCTCACTGTCTCTCTAGCACTCTCACTGTCTCTCTAGCACTCACTGTCTCTCTCTAGCACTCTCACTGTCTCTCTACCACTCTCACTGTCTCTAGCACTCTCACTCTCTCTCTACCACTCTCACTGTCTCTCTAGCACTCTCACGGTCTCTCTACCATTCTCACTGTCTCTCTAGTACTCTCACTGTCTCTCTACCACTGTCTCTCACACACTCTCACTATATCTCTAGCACTCTCACTGTCTCTCTACCACTCTCACTGTCTCTTTAGCACTCTCACTGTCTCTCTACCACTCTCACTGTCTCTCTAGTACTCTCACTGTCTCTCTACCACTGTCTCTCACACACTCTCACTGTCTCTCTAGCACTCACTGTCTCTCTAGCACTCTCATTGTCTCTCTAGCACTCTCACTGTCTCTCTTGAACTCTCACTGTTTCTCACACACTCACTGTCTCTCTAGCACTCTCACTGTCTCTCTAGCACTCTCACTGTCTCTACCACTCCTGTCAATCTCCTACCCATGCTGTGAGTATTATACCCATGTTATGGGTATTATACCCATGTTGTGGGTATTATACCCGTGCTGTGGGTATTATACCCATGCTGTGGGTATTATACCCATGCTGTGGGTATTATACCCATGCTGTGGGTATTATACCCATGCTGTGGGTATTACACCCATGGTGTGGGTATTATACCCATGCTGTGGGTATTATACCCATGGTGTGGGTATTACACCCATGGCGTGGGTATTATACCCATGGTGTGGTTATTACACCCATGGTGTGGGTATTGTACCCATGGTGTGGGTATTACACCCATAGTGTGGGTATTATACCCATATTGTGGGCATTACACCCATGGTGTGGGTATTATACCCATGTTGTGGGTATTACACCCATGGCGTGGGTATTATACCCATGGTGTGGTTATTACACCCATGCTGTGGGTATTACACCCATGGTGTGGGTATTATACCCATGCTGTGGGTATCTCCAAGGGCAATATTTCCCACAGGTCTATCATCTCCAAGACTGCCACTCACCTGGTGATTACAGAACCTATAATCTGCATGTTATAACGCTCACATTATAGACATGTCGTAAATGGTCGGTATTTACAACTGTGTAAATGAACAGTGACTCACTTGTGATTATACAGGTGTGGGAGTTATTGTACAGGTGTGTGAGAGACACTGTATAGGTGTAGGTGTGATAGTACAGGTGTGGGTGTGATTGTACAGATGTGGAGTGATTGTACAGGTGTGGGAGTGATTGTACAGGTGTGGGAGCAATTGTACAGGTGTAGGAGTGATTGAACAGGTGTGGGAGTGATTTAACAGGCGTGGAGTGATTGAACAGGTGTAGGAGTGATTGTGCAGGTGTGGGAGTAATTGTACAAGTGTGTGAGACATTGTACAAGTGTGCGAGTGATTGTACAAGTGTGGAGTAGTACAGGTGTGGGAGTGATCGTACAGGTGTGTGTGACATTGTACAGGTGCGGGGTGATAGTACAGGTGTGGGAGTGATTGTACAGGTGTATGAGTGATTGTACAGGTGTAGAGTAGATTGTACAAGTGAGGGAGATTGTACAGGTGTGTGGGATATTGTACATGATGTAGGAGTGATTGTACAGGTGTGGGAGTGATTGTACATGTACGGGAGAGATTGTGCAGGTGTGGGAGAGATTGTACAAGTGTGGGAGTGATTCTACAGGTGTGAGTGACATTGTACAGGTGTGGGAGTGATAGTACAAGTGTGGGAGTGATTGTACAGGTGTGGGAGTGATTGTACAGGTGAGACATTGTACAGATGTGGGAGTGATTGTACAGGTGTGTGTGAGACATTGTACAGGAGTGGGAGTGACTGTACAGGTGTGGGAGTGATTGTAGAGGTGTAGAGTAGATTGTACAGGTGTAGGGTGATTGTACAGATGTGGGGGAGATTGTACAGATGTGAGAGAGAGACTGTACAGGAATAAGAGAAACTGTACTGGTGTGGGAGTGATTGTACAGATGTGGGAGATTGTACAGGTGTGGGAATAATTACACAGGATATGAGATCCTTAAATTTAGGATGGCCTTTGTTGTAGGTGAAGGGATCTTGATCCAAGAAATTGAAGCTTCTCTCCCTTCCTAGGATCAAACCTGATGACCTCCCATTCCCCAGACGCTGTATGACCCCCTACGGTTTTATAGCTTCTGGTGGCTAAAGCTCTTGCTTCACACGGTGAGGGTCCGGGTTCGATTCCTGGCAAGGGTGTGAACATTGGGCGTGTTTCCTTAAACCAGTTGTCTATGTTCATCCATCAGTAAAATGGGTACCTGGGTATTACTGGTGTGGGTCGCATCCTGGGACAAAACTGACCTAATTTGCGGGAAATGCTCAGCATAACAAGCGGCTTTCTATATAGTAGTATGTCATTGATGTCAGCTATGGTCTGTATACCTTGTACATGTACTTGTAGAAATAAAGATATTATTATTACAATAATACAACTATCAGTACTACTAGAATTATTAATCATACTACTATTACTATTACTATTAATAATAATAATAATAATATAATAATAATAATAATAATAATAATAATAATAATAATAATAATAATAAATAATAATATAATAATAATAATAATAATAATAATAATAATAATAATGATAATAATAATAATAATAATATATAATAATAATAATAATAATAATAATAATAATAATAATAATAATAATAATAATAATAATAATAATAATAATATATATAATAATAATAATAATAATAATAATAATAATAATAATAATAATAACACAATAATAATAATAAAAAAAACAGATACAGTTTATAAGAAGAAAAGAGAAAAGATAAAGAGAGAAGCAGATGAGAGAGAGAGAGAGAGAGAGAGAGAGAGAGAGTAGAGAAAAGGACTAAGAGGAAGGTTCAGGTTATTCAGCCATATTAAGTTGTGAGCATACATTAGTCCTCAATTCTTAAACACGATAAACTCGACATTCATAGTTTGTTGTACATCAAAGTTTCACAAATGTGTAAAACTCGAGGTTAAACCAATTCTGTCTAAACATCAAGGTACAACTCAACAGGTACAGCCAATACATTCCAGTTTAGATAAAGTGCTTAAACAGTATCAACATTCTGGATGCTTGTTTGAAGGTTCAAGTATCCACTCATTTCCTTAATTATCCTGAGCCTCATTTAAACTCTACTGCAGTCAAGTTTGTTTATATCAGTCAATTGAATTCTTCAAGTTTTCTATAGCAGAGGTTAGGTAAGGTTGCCAGGGAACAGGACAAGCGTTTCCTGACGCGGGTCTTAGTCACATGATGACCCACAGCTGGAGCTTTTGGTCATCTGACCGAGGCCTTCCACTGGCTTACCGGTTCACCCCTTTAAAAATTAAGGTTATAACCATTTTTTCTATAGCACGGTAAATGAAAATTTTCCTGGTTCAACATCGTATTGTTTTCTGCGGCCCACTGGAACACCTGGTTAATATCTTCTTTGAGATTGGTTGTGTCCTCAGTAGATGTCACTCTGAGGAAGCCTACTATGTAGGCGAAAAGTTTCTGAATAAAGATACCTATCTGTTGCACATGGGTCTTAATTATCGATTTATCGGTATTGTATACCATTTTGATATTCACAAGATGTCACTCTTATACAAGGTCTGGGATCATTAACAGAAGAAGGTGCAGTACTGTGACTACGTCTCTATGCGACCTATTTGTAAGAAAGTGACAAAATCATCTGCCTACTGTTGCAATTATTTCTTCTGCTCGTATTTTAAGCACTATTGCACAACGGTCGCACTTGTTGAAGGGTTTTGCCAAGTGTGTATAGATTAGCATTACATTTGTGTTGCAGTGCATCCAAGACTGTGTCTGGCACAGCAGCTGTGAGAGGCAGGAGCGACCTGATATAAACCAACGTCACTCTGAGTTGTGTGACTGTTTTGATTCCAGTTACTGAATAATCTTTTTAAATCTCTTTCAAAGATTTTGATTATGTAGGATGCCAATGCTATCAGTCGACTGTTTTTTGTGTTTTGCTGACATCTTTGTGGAGTGGGGCTACATACGTGGTTTTTAATGACTGGAATTATCCTGTGTCCAGATTATCTCATACATATTAAAGCATGTGACAGTACTTTTCTTCTAATTTTTAACAACTATGGAGTTTCACGAGTCTTGGTCTGGGGCAGAGTGCAGAGTGCCTGGGTGTACTGTGAATGGCTTCTTCGAAGTCTAGCGAGGTTAGGGTTATGTCAGACAATTTGAAAAAGTTGGCCGAGTTTTGGGTCTCATTCAAGAAAAATTTAACAGTGTAATTAACAGCAGACTAACGCAGAGTTATACTACCACTTTAGTGTTGCCTCAAGAACACAATGATGCTGGTGATATTTATCTTGGAGTCTGAATATGAGAAACATAATTTGCTTTTTCAAAATTTCATTAATTGCGCGCACATACACACACACATACACACACACACACACACACACACACACACACACACACACATGGAGATACGCAGCAGCTGCGTGTTTCCCACACCTTAAAAAACAGCAGATAAGTTAGAAAAGATCCAAAGAAACGCTACAAAAGGGCTACCAGAGATGGAAACTACGAACTTTGACGTAAAGTAAAAAAAAAAAACACTGAAGGAGGCCAGGCTGGCTGGTATCAGCAACACAGGAGACAACAATATGTAAGGTCATAAAAGAACACGAAAAATATATAAAAAAAACTTTTAGTACCTGCAACAGGGACAGCAAGAGGTCGCATTTGTAAATTAAGAAAAAAAAAGTGGACCCGAAGAGACACAAGAAAAATTGTCTTCACAAAGTGGAATTAAGAGAAGACACGACGAGACGCGCACAAGACTGCTGCTGTATCTACAAACAAGTAAACAGACAGGTAAATACAGAGCTGTGTGAAACACAAGCAGCTCACAGCCTTCACAATGACCTTCACACACATATAAATGGCTTTCAATAGCATATAAATGGCTTTCAATAGCATCTAAATGGCTTTCAATAGCATATAAATGGCTTTCAATAGCATATAAATGGCTTTCAATAGCATATAAATGGCGTACAGTACCGCTTAAGAGAGGCTGCTAACAACATATATCAGACTAAAATTAAAAGATCTAACAGTAGAGTATTGTTCGCACACAGTTAATGTCTATAACACAGACTTAAGTCCAGACACATGTAAGATAATGGCTAAGAGAGGCGACAATGTGAAGACATATACATGTATACGCTACTTGCCCTAATATATAATGGTTATAATTATGACCATAATTTTTAATGGGGGTGGTGGGGTAAGCCAGTGGAAGGCCTCGGTCAGATGACCAAAAGCTCCAGCTGTGGGTCGTCATATGACTAAGACCCGCGTCAGGAAATATTTGTCCTGTTTACTGAATTAGCCTAACCTAACCTGACCTGACCTGAGCTACCTAGCCTGACCTTACATAACCCCTAACCTAATCTGACCTGACCTGACCTTACCTTACCTTACCTAACATTACCTAACCTAACTTATCTACACGCTAAAAATAGCGAAGCAATTAAAAAACTTAATTAGCATACAGAAGATAAAGAGGTTAGACAGGCGACATAATCCGAGACTTGAACACCTTGCCGCTGAACTTGCCGCTGAACTTGCCGCTGAACTTGCCGCTGAACTTGCCGCTGAACTTGCTACAAGACAACAACTGCGGCGCTGATATGATAAAAAACGGGAAACTGCGACGCGTTATAAAACAAAACGGTAAGTTGCCTCACGAAATGTATAACCCAATTGCAAACAAACCACGGTGGCCCAGTGGCTTACGCTGGCCCAGTGGCTTACGCTGGTCCAGTGGCTTACGCTGGCCCAGTGGCTTACTCTGGCCCAGTGGCTTACACTGGCCCAGTGGCTTACGCTGGTCCAGTGGCTTACGCTGGTCCAGTGGCTTACGCTGGTCCAGTGGCTTACGCTGGCTCCAGTGGCTTACTCTGGCCAGTGGCTTACTGCAGTGGCCCAGTGGCTTACTCTGGCCCAGTGGCTTACGCTGGCCAGTGGCTTACACTGGCCCAGTGGCTTACACTGGCCCAGTGGCTTACGCTGGCCCAGTGGCTTACACTGGCCCAGTGGCTTACACTGGCCCAGTGGCTTACACTGGCCCAGTGGCTTACGCTGGCCAGTGGCTTACACTGGCCAGTGGCTTACACTGGCCAGTGGCTTACACTGGCCCAGTGGCTTACACTGGCCAGTGGCTTACACTGGCCCAGTGGCTTACACTGGCCCAGTGGCTTACACTGGCCCAGTGGCTTACACTGGCCCAGTGGCTACACTGGCCAGTGGCTTACACTGGCCAGTGGCTTACACTGGCCAGTGGCTTACACTGGCCCAGTGGCTTACACTGGCCCAGTGGCCGTGGCTTACACTGGCTCCAGTGGCTTACCTGGCCAGTGGCTTACACTGGCCCAGTGGCTTACACTGGCCCAGTGGCTTACACTGGCCCAGTGGCTTACACTGGCCCAGTGGCTTACACTGGCTCAGTGGCTTACACTGGCCAGTGGCTTACACTGGTCCAGTGGCTTACAGCTGGTCCAGTGGCTTACACTGGTCCAGTGGCTTACCTGGTCCAGTGGCTTACACTGGCCAGTGGCTTACACTGGCCCAGTGGCTTACGCTGGTCAGTGGCTTACACTGGCCAGTGGCTTACACTGGCCCAGTGGCTTACACTGGCCATGGCTTACACTGGCCCAGTGACCATGGCCCAGTGGCTTTACAGGCTAGTGCCTTACATGGCCAGTGGCTTACACGGCCATGGCTACACTGGCCCAGTGGCTTACTGGCGGGCTTCACTGGCTAGTGGCTTCACTGCTCAGTGGCTTACACTGGTCTCCATGTGGCTTACCACTGGAGTGGTTACACTGGCCCAGTGGCTTACACTGGCCCAGTGGCTTACACTGACTCAGTGGCTTACACTGGCCCAGTGGCTTACACTGGCCCAGTGGCTTACACTGGCCCAGTGGCTTACACTGGCTCAGTGGCTTACACTGGCCCAGTGGCTTACGCTGGTCCAGAGGTTTACGCACTGGCCTGAAGTTTTACCACTCACCCGCCATGGGTTTAACCCCCAACCGTTCCCTGGTTTAAAACGGTAAGTTGTTTCCTGTAAAATATTTGCAAGTTGTAAAACAAGGACACTAGTGTGTGTGTGTGGGGGTGTCCATGGTTGAGGAGGCTCACCTGTGGTTCTTATACTTCGAGGTTCTCCCACCTTCCTGTGGCTGTTCTCTCTACCCACTTTCTCAATCACTTACTTTTTCGTACTATATCTTAAGTGTGCAATTTCTTTTCGCCTCCTCTCCTCACTTTCCTCTTTCTATCTCTTCTCCTTCCCCTCTCCACCACCATCACTCCCACATTCTACTCTCCTTTCCCCCTTTCTACCCCCCCTCCCTCTTTCTACCCTGCCAGCCTCCCTCACACGCCCCAGCTTTACACCTCCAACTTACCTCCTTTTGACCTGCCTTTCTACGACCCACCTTTCTACCTCTTCACCTCCTGTTCTACACTCCTCTTTCTACTCCCCTCTTCTCTCTCCTACTCCTCTCTTCACTCCCTCTTCTCTCCTCCTCTTTTCCCCCTCATCCTCTTCCTCCTCCTCCTACCCTCTCCTACCCTCCCTCATCCCTTCTCCTCACTTTCCCTGTCTTTTTCATTTTCCTGTCCTCTTCCATCCTTGTTATTTTCCTCCTTTCCTCTCCCCCACTCCTAGTCCCTCTTCCTCTTTTTTGTCTCTTTCCATTCTCTCTTCCATATTTCTTCCCTTCTCTCCACTTCCCCTCCCATTTCTTCCCCTGCCTTCCTCTCCCCTTCCCCACTCCCTCCTGACCACACGGGATACAAGCTGATAAATACCTCTAATTGTTATTGAGAGAGAGAAGAGAGAGAGAAGAGATAAAAGAGAGAGAGAGAGAGAAGAGAGAGAGAAAGAGAGATAAAGAGAGAGAGAGAGAAAGAGAGCATCATACTACATAATATTTCCACCATCACAGTATGATCACTATATAGAACGCATTAAAATCACCTCACTATTCTTCACTAACTCTTCCACTAACTAAGACTAGTTGTCAATATAACAATGTCCAGACCTATGTTTTGAGAACAGTGCAGGTGGTAGTAGTGGTGGTGGTGGTGGTAGTGGTGGTGGTAGTAGTGGTGGTGGTGGTAATGGTGGTGGTAGTAGTGGTGGTGGTGGTAGTGGTGGTGGTAGTGTGGTGGTAGTAGTGGTGGTGATAGTGGTGGTGGTAGTGATGGTGGTAGTGGTGGTTGTAGTGGTAGTGGTGGTGGTAGTGATGGTAGTTGTAGTGGTAGTGGTGGTAGTGGTGGTGGTAGTGGTGGTGGTAGTGTAGTGGTGGTGGTAATGGTGGTAGTGGTTGTTTTGCTACTGGATCACCACTACCCACAACTAACAATACTATGACGTGTACCACCACGACTACCACCACTGCTACCTCTACAGTGACACTGAGACATCGTCAACTACCACCCCCTACCACTACTACCATCAATACTCGTGTCGCCTCAACCACCACAACAGCTACCACCACCACCACCACAACAGCTACCACCACCACCACCACAGCTACCACCACAACTGTTATCACCATCACTACGCCACCTGCAATCACCACCATTCCAGCACCGTCTACTACCACGATTGCCCCACCACCACTACAACTACCTCGACAGAGAAACACCTGGTAGAAGTCAGCTTATTGAGCTAAAGCTTTCCCAGCTTCACTACCTCCGCTACCATTGTTTTCTGTCTTAAGAAGAGACAATTCCAGTCACGAGTGCTGCAGAGTTTGGCCTCTATTCTACCCTGGCGGAGGGGTGATATTGGCCAGTCAGAGACAACCTTTTATCAAGGTACCAGGATACATTTTAATACACTCTCTTAATTAGAACACCTCTCTCTCTCTCTCTCTCTCTCTCTCTCTCTCTCTCTCTCTCTCTCTCTCTCTCTCTCTCTACACACCTGTCAATCCATACCTACCTTTAGTCTATCTACCTGGAGGGTATTCCGGGGGTCAACGCCCCCGCGGCCCAGCCCTTGACCAGGCCTCCCGGTGGATCAGGGTCTGATCAACCAGGCTGTTACTGCTGGCTGTTACTGGTGTTACTGAGAGTAGAGAAAATGGAGGAGGGAAAAGTATAAACGTTTTAGTAGCAATAGTGGTGATAGTAGTAGTGGAAGTATTAGTGGCAGTAGAACAAGTAGTGCAACAACAGTAGGGGTGACATAAAGAAGGCATGTACTCGTGCACAGAGCTTCGTTCACTCGCCCTCTTCCCTACATCCCTAAGATCCTCCACCACAGCAAGGAGCTGTGGTAGAGGATCATAGGGACTCCTCAGAAAAGTTATAGATCCTAAAAAATTTCCACTCACCCCAAGATTCTCCTTCCAGATCCTACTGAGGAGTTTTCAACACCCTGGAAGGTGCTGTGAGAGAGGATCATATTCTTCTGACGACACCCTTCCAGATCCTATTAAAGAGTTTCCAACACCCTGGATCTTATAGTTTTAACAACAAGATTCTCCTTCCAGATCCGATTAGAGTTTCCAACATCCTGGATCTTATAGTTTTAACAAGATTCTCCTTCCAGATCCTATTAAAGAGTTCCCAACACCCTGGATCTTATAGTTTTAACAACAAGCTTCTCCTTCCAGATCCTATTAGAGTTTCCAACACCCTGGAAGGCGTTGTGAGAGAGGATCTTACAGTTTTGACAACAAGATCTTACTTCAGATCCTACTGAGGAGTTTCCAACACCCTGGAAGACGTTGTGAGAGAGGATCTTACAGTTTTCACAACAAGATCCTACTTGCAGATCCTACTGAGGAGTTTCCAACACCCTGGAAGGTAAGACAAATGAAGGGACGTTTCTTACCTGAACTAATTCTCTGGACATTACAACTATGCTGAGGCTGGTGGCCATAAAGCGGTAGCTGGGGACCACACCATAAAGGGGACAACCCTCAACCCCCCTCCTTGACCACCCACGTGCCCCCCACCACTAACTACCTCGTCCCTCATCACTCACTGTAGGGAGGGGGAAGATGAGGGGTAAAGAGGAGGCAGGAAGACGAAGAACTGAAAAGAGGAGGGTAGGGGTGAGAAATAGGAGATAAAGAAAGGAATGAGGAAGGGGGGCACAGGAGATGAAAGAGGAGAAAAGAGTAGGGAGGAAAAGTTGGAGGAAGGATGATTGAGAAGAATGCTGATAAGAATAAGGAATAGGAAAGGAAAACTTACATAAAAAAATATACATATATAAAGTGTCTGCAAGAGTAAACAGACTAAGTGTGCGAGACTCTGAATTTACATTAGCTCCTTGTAGCACGTTGCTCTCTCTCTCTCTCTCTCTCTCTCTCTCTCCTCTCTCTCTCTTTAAACATGAGAAAAACACGGTAATATAAAATTGAAAGTAATGCATAAAGAAAGAAAGGAAATAAATGAGAATAACATGGAATAGCATTAGTGAATGATTGTAAAAGGAGGAGGAAGAGAAGAATCAGCAGGGACAATAATGAGAATATCCATGAAACCCTGATTACTGAGACCTCATTCCCTCCCTTCATTTGTTCCTCCCTTCCTTCATCCCTCACTTCCCTCCCTCCCTCTCATCACACCAGTAATTACATAGTCAGACAGATAAATTAATAAGACTTAAAGTCAGATTAATTCAGCACTCTTCTCTCGTCTTGTGTGTCTGTGAGGGGAGGAGAGGGGGGGGGAGGAAGGGAGAGGGGAGGGGGAAGAGGGGGGAAGGGTCGTATCACCTGCTATGGCATTACAGGTCGTTCCTTCACTTGGGTGGTCGTGGGTGTATGTCAGGTTCACCTACTCAGCCATCACCTGGGTGGTCGTAGGTGTGTCAGGTTCACCTACTCCAGCCATCACCTGGATGGTGGTACATGTGTCAGGTTCACCTACTCCAGCCATCACCTGGGTGGTCGCAGGTATGTCAGATTCACCTACTTTCAATACTAATTCATCCAATTCTCATCAGCTCTGGGACTAGTCTCGTTGCGAATCTCTGCACTTTCTCCAGTTTCTTAACAAGTGAGGGTTCCACGCTGGTGCTGCGTACTCCAAGATCGACCTGACATATGTCGTATATAGGGTCATGAATGACTGCTGAGATTCGTGCACGATTATTCTAACATTTGCCGGACAAACATTCGCTGTAGAGGTTATTTAGTTGATGCGAGCCTCCGGCGATATGTTCGGCACTGTGTTTCCCCCTAGGTCTTTCTCCTTGAGTGATGCCTTGCAGACTTTGTGCCACTAGTCTATAATCAGCTTCCGGTCTTCTTATCCCTTCCCCAATTTTCATAACCTTGCATCTACTGGGGTTTGAATTCATGTAGTAACTTGTCCGACCAATCCTGCACTTCATCGAGGTCGATGTGTAGCCTCTCGTTGTTCTCTACGACTTTCTTCTCATTAACTTTACTTCATCTACAAACACATTCCTAGAAACAGTACTTGTCCTAATACTGAACCTTGCAGAACCCCGCTTGTTACACTCTACCATTGTAACAACTCTTCAGACAATCACTTTGGCCTCCTTCCTCACAAAGTACTCTTTATTCTAATGAAGAACTTTCACTGTTATTCCTGCCTGATCCTCAGGCTTTTCTCTATCTTTGTACAGTACCAAATACATTCTTACAGTCGAAGAATATGCAATCCACCCATCTCTCTGTCCTGTTTCGCCTACACAGTAGGCTTCTTCAGTTAAATACAAGGGACAATAAATATGGAGACAGGAAGAGCGATAACCAAACATTTCAACAATAAACATACCTAACTGTTGCATACGTGTCTTACTTGACCACTTGTCAGTACTGTATACCATTTTCACAATTTCACTTCTCTGTAAGTGCTCCACCACTCTCCTGATTATATTCTCCATTTCCTTACCTAGTATACATATCAGTGATACTGGTCTGTTAACACTTCCTGTCTGCCCCTTTTCTTAAATATTTGGGACTACATTTACTGCCTTCAAGATCTCGGAATTATCCCGTATCTACAGCAAAATTTCTGATACTGGATCCAGTTTTCCTGACGATCTCTCTATCTCTTGTGTGTGTGCGTGTACTCACCTAACTGTACGCACTATATTTGTGGTTGCAGGGGTCGAGTCACAGCTCCTGTCCCCGCCTCTTCGCTGGTTGCTACTAGGTCCACTCTCTCTCCCTGCTTCATGACCTATGTGGAAAGACTCTATATACACTTCAGGACATTTATTAAAGGAAACGTTTCGTTTAATAAATGTTCTGAACTGTACATAAGTATCTCTTTCCACATGTCCAGTCTCACCATAACATTTCTCCATGAGCTAAGTCGTATCTCTTCGTAAAGCTATGTATGGATCGTGCCTCCACTACATCAATCTCCGGACTGTGTGGGCGTGTGTTCTAGTTGACCCAATATTTCCACACCTTCCCCACCAGCTCCTCACATTCCCCACCACCTCCACACCCTCCCCACCAGCTCCACACCTTCCCCACCAGCTCCTCACCCTCCCCACCAGCTCCTCACCCTCCCCACCAGCTCCACACCCTCCCCACCAGCTCTTCATCCTCCCCACCAGCTCCTCACCCTCCCCACCAGCTCCTCACCCTCCCCACCAGCTCCTCACCCTCCCCACCAGCTCCTCACCCTCCCCACCAGCTCCTCACCCTCCCCACCAGCTCCTCACCCTCCCCACCAGCTCCTCACCCTCCCCACCAGCAACTATAGCCTAGTGGTGAGTGATGTTTCCGCAGATACACTAAAGCATTCCAAGAATGCAGAGAGCGCTCACAACACACTTAACATCAATTATCATGACAAAAGCGACAATTACCATATGAGAAATCTCCCCTTGTTAGTATTTATGTCCGAAATACGTATTCTCCCTGCGTCTCCTCCCTCCCTCCCTCCCTCCCTCCCTCCAATCTAACTACATATACACACACAAAAAAATAACACTCTAATCCACCTACCCAGCCTATAATTTTCCAGATAGGTTGCGTTAATTCTGGCAACACTCTCTTTTTTTGTGTTGGGTGTCGAGGTGTAACTGGTCTGTCCCCCAGTGTGTTCAGAGAGAGGAGAGAGAGAGAGAGAGAGAGAGAGAGAGAGAGAGAGAGAGAGAGAGAGAGAGAGAGAGAGAGAAAGAGGCAAGTAATGAAAGAAAAAATATAACTACATTACAGTAATGTTTCACTCTATTAAGAAGGTAATAAAGTGAGTGGGCAGTAAGTGCGTGGGCTGGAAGCTGAGTGGGCAGTAAGTGCGTGGGCTGGAAGCTGAGTGGGCAGTAAGTGCGTGGGCTGGAAGCTGAGTGGGCAGTAAGTGCGTGGGCTGGAAGCTGAGTGGGCAGTAAGTGCGTGAGCTGGAAGCTGAGTGGGCAGTAAGTGCGTGGGCTCGAAGCTGAGTGGGCAGTAAGTGCGTGGGCTGGAAGCTGAGTGGGCAGTAAGTGCGTGGGCTGGAAGCTGCAGCCCACAACACATGGGTCAGCCACGCTGCTCCTCAACCACACACACCAGGAGTGTGCCAAAGTTTGGCTATCGGTGCCACAAACTAATTTTTATACTATCGGTATCAGAAAAAAATTAAAAAAAATCCTCCCATCACTGCCTCAGATATTGTAGGATTTGTATAGTGACACCTTGAGAGAGGTAAGTCTCACTTGATGTTTCGCACAGCTGGCACTGGTGATGGCACTGGGAGTCACATGTGAACTCGGTTGCAAGGTTTCAGTTGCACACTTCTCTAGGTCAAGTTCTTGACACTGCGGGTGTGCAAGGAGAGGTAAACCCGCAAGAAAGGTGAGAATATAAGGGACGGATGGAGAGACAAGCTGGGAACACAAGAATAAATGCTCGTAATTAAACAGGCTATCACACACACACACACACACACGCACACACACACACACACACACACACACACACACACACACACACACACACACACACACACACACACACACACACACACACCACACACACACACACACACACACACACACACACACACACACACACACACACACACACACCACACACACACACACACACACACACACACACACCACGCACCACACACACACACACACACACACACACACACACACACACACACACACACACACATACACACACACACACACACACACACATACACACGCGCGCGCACGCGCACACACACACACACACACACACACACACACACATACACACACGCACACACACACACATACACACACATACACACACACATACACACGCGCACACACACACACACACACACACACACACACACACGTAATAAATAAAAGAAAATGCTGAATCCTCACACTTAAGTGGAATAGGGAGGGACACATCTTTACAATTGTACCTTGATTCACCCCAGTGCACCACCACCACCCTAATACCACCACCACCACCCCAGTACTACCTCCACTACTACCACCACCACCACCATGGTTAATATTTCTGGGTATCGTGTTATCTGCCGCCTCTTTACATCGATCTCCGATATATGTTTAAAATTCTTGGAGATGAGCGGCTGCTGGTCATCTCCGGGGCCATGTGGAGTATGTTTACCTCTCTCTCTCTACCCACCCACCCCCTTTATCACCCTTTGCCCCTCATTACCCCCTTCCCCTTCTTTCCCCCTTATCACTCCTCCCCTGCACCTTGTAAATAACTAACTTGGTCTCCAATTATCACTTACCGACCAGCTCTCAGCACCGACCATTCGCAAACCCGACGTCCAGGTATCCTTTATTATCTGCGATGGAACCTGCGACCAACCTACCTACGACAGCGCCATTATGCGTCCAACCTACCTACGCCAGCGCCATGATGCGTCCAACCTACCTACGACAGCGCCATTATGCGTCCAACCTACCTACGCCAGCGCCATGATGCGTCCAACCTACCTACGCCAGCGCCATGATGCGTCCAACCTCACCTCGCCAGCGCCATGATGCGTCCAACCTACCTACGCCAGCGCCATGATGCGTCCAACCTACCTACGCCAGCGCCATGATGCGTCCAACCTACCTACGCCAGCGCCATGATGCGTCCAACCTACCTACGCCAGCGCCATGATGCGTCCAATTACCTACACCAGCGCCATGATGCGTCCAACCTACCTACGCCAGCGCCATATGCGTCCAACCTACACCAGCGCCATGATGCGTCCAACCTACCTACGCCAGCGCCATCATGCGTCCAAGTTACCTACACCAGCGCCATGATGCGTCCAACCTACCTACGCCAGCGCCATCATGCGTCCAATACTACACCAGCGCCATGATGCGTCCAACTACCTACGCCAGCGCCATGATGCGTCCAACCTACCTACCCAGCGCATATGCGTCCAACTTACCTACGCCAGCGCCATCATGCGTCCAACATACCTACGCCAGCGCTATGATGCGTCCAACTTACCTACGCCAGCGCCATCATGCGTCCAACTTACCTACGCCAGCGCCACGATTGCACAAACCTAAGTCACTATGGATTTAGAGCAGGTTGCAATTAGTGGACCAATATAACATGGTCTGGCATACACTAGAAGACAAAGTGTAGATACAGTATACACAGACTTTGGAAAAGTCTGTGTATTAGCGCATAAAATGCGTGCACTGGAAGTGTTCTTTTCAGTTATAAAGTTGTCGGGAAGTGGAAGAATCTGGAGAGTGATGTAGTGGAGGCAGGAACATACATAGCTTTAAGAAGAGGTATGATAAAGCTCATGGAGCAGGGAGAAAGTGGACCTAGTAGCGAATAATAGGCAGATGGATTTTTAACTTTCTAACAAATAGAACGCAAAGAGTAATAGTAAACAGAGTTAATTGAGAGGCTGCCACAGTGAAAGCTCGGTTTCAAGACACAGTACTCACCCCCAGTCTTTTTCTCATCCTAATATCCGACACAGACACGGACATAAATCATAGCTCTGTGTCACCCTTGCAAAAGATACTAGAACTTGTATGAGAGTGACATCCGTTGAGGACACTAAATCTCCAAGGGAAAGTAAACCGTGTTCCAGTGCGGCACACAAAACAATACGATGTTCAATGAGGACAAATTTCAGTTACTCCATTATGAAAAAAAAATGAGAAAATAAAAACTAGAAAGGAATATAAAACTAACTCTAACCATTCAATAGAGTGAAACACTAACGTGAAGGACTTAGAAGAGATAATGTCAGAGGATCTCACTCTCAAGGAGCCAAATCACTGATGGTCTTGTTTAAGTCACTTGTTCTTGTGGGGTTGGTGCCAGGGCCACTCTGGTGTCCCGGTAAATGAAGGGGCAGATGTAGAGGCGAAGGCTGCTAAAAGGAGTTCACTTCATAGACTTACAGTGGCTTCACGGGCCCCACACACACATATTTCTTCGGGAAGTGATGAGTCCATTAGGCTCTATGAAGGAGAAATAAGGTAAACAAAGGTGGGCAGGACGTGGGTGTTCGAACCTCCTCCTTCAACAGGAATCATCCTTTGAGACAAATCTGTCAGTTGAAGTTCGTGCAGATTCTTCACTTGACTCTGCAACACTTGTTAACTGTTTGCCCATGACTTAGTCCTTATGGTTGGTTGGTTAATAGGATTTAAAACTACTTATGTACAGTTGAGGACATTATAGAAAACGTTGGAGTGGCTTCTTCAGTCCTAATACAGAGGTAACTAAGACACGAGTACATAGAGCGGCAGGATTCAGTTGTTGGTATCACCGTACCATATCTCAGGGTTTAAAACCTATCGGCTACACTAGAGAAATACAGTAGAGTCATTACTGCTGCATATAACCTCACCACAAGACAAGAATAACTTAATCCCTAAAATATGGATCCAAGTAAACAGTGAGCATTCATGTATGAATTGTGAGAGCAATAGACTAGTGTAAGCAGGTTACTGGATGTAACCACTGGACCACTGTACCAAACTGTACCGCTAGACCTATGTTTTGATGGTATCTCTTCACCTTCACCCACTTCCCCAATTGGTCTGGGACCGACCGCAGGAAATTAACGGCTGCATCAGCCTAAGAACACGAGTCGTTCCAGACCGATGGTGAGACCTGTTGTGACCAGTGTGTGGAGACCAACACTACCAGACCTGTAGCGACCAGTGTGTGGAGACCAACACTACCAGACCTGTTGTGACCAGTGTGTGGAGACCAACACTACCAGACCTGTTGTGACCAGTGTGTGGAGACCAACACTACCAGACCTGTTGTGACCAGTGTGTGGAGACCAACACTACCAGACCTGTTGTAACCAGTGTGTGGAGACCAACACTACCAGACCTGTAGTGACCAGTGTGTGGAGACCAACACTACCCTAGACCTTGTTATTGGTCACTAAGTAACTTGTTACTGGTGATCACGTGGTAACTTGTTACTGGTGATCACGTGGTAACTTGTTACTGGTGATCACGTGGTAACTTGTTACTGGTGATCACGTGGTAACTTGTTACTGGTGATCACGTGGTAACTTGTTACTGGTGATCACGTGGTAACTTGTTACTGGTGATCACGTGGTAACTTGTTACTGATCACGTGGTAACTTGTTACTGGGGACCACGTGGTAACTTGTTCCTGAGGATCACGTGGTAACTTGTTACTGGTGGTATGTTGTTATTGTCATAACAACATACTAGAGTCAGAAATATGGAAGGAAGTGCAAAACAAACCCAGTGAAAAGCCGGGGTGCAGCGGGCACAATAACGGAGCACTGTATCAACATCCATGGCCCCCAGATTTGGGACATGGCCCAAGAGCACTTTCCAGGTATATATTATCGCGTATCTCTCTCTCCTCCGCTCCAGTGAGTACAACATCAGGTTGGTGTCTGTTGGTAACTGGTACTCAACATCCTCACAGAATCTTCCTCTCCGTGACTTGGAGACTCTTCCTCACACATATATACACATTGTTGCATCCCTCACTGTGCAATACAGTTCTTGAGTGTGTTTATGTAAGCGCTTGAAACACTGCGTTTGCTTCTTAAGAAGCCAAACTTACATGGTCAACTATATTATTTTTATGTGCAATAACTGTTAAAGTTAGTAACGATATTAGTAATGGTAGCAATAGTTGTTGTAGTAGTAGTAGCAGTCTTGCGTGCCCACTTCCACCGCCACTACAGCGTGCCCACTACCACCGCCACTACAGTGTGCCCACTTCCACCGCCACTACAGCGTGCCCACTTCCACCGCCACTACAGCGTGCCCACTACCACCGCCACTACAGCGTGCCCACTTCCACCGCCACTACAGCGTGCCCACTTCCACTACAGCGTGCCCACTACCACCAACACACACCACAGTACCTGCAGGAGGCCGCCTAGCACTAATTACAGTGTCTGTTACGTCTCCTGCCGACACAGGCGAAAGGAAAGGTAGGTACGTGGGTTGTGGGCGCAAGGACATGGTGGTGGTGGGCAGGCTCCGTGTTATGAAGTGGGCGAAGGTGCTAGTCCCATGGTGGGGCCTTACCGGCAAGTACCAGGAACCAGGAAGGACATGGGAGCTACCAGATACCATTGGAGAATGTCCCGTGAGTGGCTGAAACCCGACAGGTAGTGTGTGCTCAACCTGTAAGACTCCCATAGCAACGCCCGACTCCCATAGTAACGAGGTAGGGAGCATGTTTGGGACCTGACGAGAAACAAGACCCGTGGTGATAAGTACGATACAGGAGCAACAATTAGGTATCTTTATTCCGAAAATTTTCGACAACACAGCAGGCTTCTTCAGTCGTGTACAGAGGAGACAGCAGAAGCTGTAGATATATAAAGACGATGTAATGAGTCCATCACCTGGTGGGTCACGGCATGGAGAAGACCCGGGTCAGGACCCGTCCTGGCCAACCTACATCTCTACCTGAAGATGTAGAGTTGAGGCGGTCAGACCTGTGCTCACCAGGTAAATTCGTTGACAAAAACTTATCAAGATACACCAAAGTTTTGAACTTGAATCAGCGATCAGGACACAAGCACAAACAACTCCTTCCCACCTCTACCCCAGCACTCTCCCACACACCTCTCCCAGCCTTCCACACCTCTACCCCAGCCCCACACCAGCACTCTCCCACACACCTCTACCCCAGCACTCTCCCACACACCTCTACCCCAGCACTTCCCACACACCTCTACCCCAGCACTCTCCACACACCTCTACCCCAGCACTCTCCCACACACCTCTACCCCAGCACTCTCCCACACACCTCTACCCCAGCACTCTCCCACACACCTCTACCCCAGCACTCTCCCACACACCTCTACCCCAGCACTCTCCCACACACCTCTACCCCAGCACTCTCTCCCACACACCTCTACCCCAGCACTCTCCCACACACTCTACCCCAGCCCTCTCCCACACACTCCACCTCTCACACCCTCCCAGCACTCTCCCACACACCTCTACCCCAGCACTCTCCCACACACCTCTACCCCAGCACTCTCCCACACACCTCTACCCCAGCACTCTCCCACACCCACCCACCTCTACCCCAGCACTCTCCCACACACCTCTACCCCAGCACTCTCCCACACACCTCTACCCCAGCACTCTCCACACCTCTACCCAGCACTCTCCCACACACTCTACCCCAGCACTCTCCCACACCCTCTACCCCAGCACTCTCCCACACACCTCTACCCCAGCACTCTCCCACACACCCCACCCCCCACACACTCTCCCACACCTCTACTCCCCAGCACTCTCCCCACACACCTCTACCCCAGCACCCTCCCCACACACCTCTACCCCAGCACTCTCCCACACACACACTCCCTACCCCAGCACTCTCCCACACCACACACTCTCCCACCTACCCCAGCACTCTCCCACACACCTCTACCCCAGCACTCTCCCACACACCTCTACCCCAGCACTCTCCCACAACCTCTACCCCAGCACTCTCCACACACCTCTACCCCAGCACTCTCCACACACCTCTACCCCAGCACTCTCCACACACCTCTACCCCAGCACTCTCCCACACACCTCTACCCCAGCACTCTCCCACACACCTCTACCCCAGCACTCTCCCACACACCTCTACCCCAGCACTCTCCCACACACCTCTACCCCAGCACTCTCCCACACACCTCTACCCCAGCACTCTCCACACACCTCTACCCCAGCACTCTCCCACACCTCTACCCCAGCACTCTCCCACACCTCTACCCCAGCACTCTCCCACACACCTCTACCCCAGCACTCTCCCACACACCTCTACCCCAGCACTCTCCCACACACCTCTACCCCAGCACTCTCCCACACACCTCTACCCCAGCACTCTCCCACACACCTTCACACTTTCCTAAAAATAATAAACTTATTATTGGTCGTATCCTGCTGGTACGACCATGATCTTGTACAAGGGACCATGATCTTGTACAAGGGACTATGATCTTGTACACGGGACCATGATCTTGTACAAGGGACCATGATCTTGTACAAGGGACCATGATCTTGTACACGGGACCATGATCTTGTACAAGGGACCATGATCTTGTACAAGGGACCATGATCTTGTACAAGGGACCATGATCTTGTACAAGGGACCAGGATAAGAAGGTCAAGACCACAGCTTTCTGGGAAGTCTTGGCCAACGTGAGATGCCTCTGGTCAGGCACTTGACCACCACAAGACAAAATAACATCAATATTATTCTTTAACATATGTAAGGTAAGAGAGGTGGACACATAGTAGAGGTGGTGGTGATAAGAGAGGTGGACACATAGTAGAGGTGGTGGTGATAAGAGAGGTGGACACATAGTAGAGGTGGTGGTGATAAGAGAGGTGGACACATAGTAG